>PVKS010011384.1:0-56861 GCA_004027875.1 Aplodontia rufa | reverse complement strand
AAAAAAAGTTCTAAGTTGCCAAGTGTGGCCTCAAATCTGTGAGTCTCTAGAGTTGCAGGGATGATGGGCATGTGTCACTGTGCCTACTTGGTCTCTAATTACTTTTCCCCAGTACTGGGGATTGAATCAAGAGGTACTCTACCATTGAGATCCATCCTCAGTCCTTTTTATTGATTTATTTTTAAATTTTTAGACAAGGTGTCAGTAAGTTGCTGAGGCTGGCCTTAAATTTACAATCTTCCTTACTCAGACTCCAGAGTCACTGGGTTTACAGGCATATGCCACCATACCCAATTGGTCTCTAAATTATTTGATAAAAAATGTAAAAATGATCCTATTGAGGATACCTTGAACTGATGAAGCACTTCTCTTTTGCTGCTTTCAAGATTCTCTTTATCTTTTGAAAGTTTGATTATGTGTCTTGGTGCAAGTACCTAGGACTCAAGTAGCGTTTGTTGAGTTTCTTGGATGCTCCTATTCATGTTTCTCGTGAAATTTGAGTTGATTTCGAATATCTCATCAAATATTCTTTCTTGCGTGTTTCCCCTTTACTTCTGAAACCTCATATGCTATGTATATTGTTTCACTTGATAGTCTCACAAATCCCTTAGGTTCTAATCATTTTTCTTCAAACTTTTCTGTTCCTCACACTCAATAATCTGTTCTATCTTCTAGTTTTCCATTTTTTTCCTGCTTCCTGATCAAATGTTCCTTTAAATTCCTCTAATGATTTTATCTCAGTTCTATTTTTCAACTATTTTCTTTTTAGTTTACTTTTTAGATTTTCTGTCTCTTTATTGTCGTTTCCATTCTGTTCATATATAACATTTCTGTGACTTCCTATACTCTTTTTTTTTAAGAGAGAGAAAGAAGGAGAGAGGAAGAGAGAGAGAATCAATTTTTATTTAGTTTTTCATGTGGCTATCATTGCTCAGACACTTCATTGTGTACATGGTATTAGCATTCAAGCCCATGTCCTTGTGCGTGCCAGGCAAGGACCATAACTGCTGAGCCACCGCTCCAGTCCGTTAATACCATAGTTTTAAATAGCTGACTCTTTAAAGAGAAAAAAGAAAAAAATTAAGAGGAACAAAGGGAGCAGTCCCTTTAAATCTCCTAAAAGTCACTTTAGTCAGAGGCGGAAGGTGCAGCAGCCATGGCTGCTGTCCTCTTTGCATTTCTGATTAGGAGCAGCAATCAGTGATCAGAACACAGATACCTAGTAGTTGGAGGACAGGGAAAATGTACATATCCTTTACTGAACTATATCACTGAATTGAATTTATTATTTTGTGCATCTTGAGACTGCAATAGTGTGCTTGCCTGGCTGGCATGTGTGAAGCAGTGGGTTTGATCCCCAGCATTGCAAAAAGAAGAACGGGGTACCATAATTTTCTAAGAATTTTTTTTTAAGAGAGAGGGACAGTAAGTGAAAGAGACAGAGATGATCAATTTTTTTCAGTTTAGTTTTTCATTTGGCTTTCGTTGCTCTGTCACTTGCTTGTGTACGTGGTGCTAGGGTTTGAACTTGTGTCCTCGCGCTTGCCAGGCAAGCACCATAACAGCAGAGCCACTGCTCCAGCTCCGTTTCTAAGCATTTGTAAGGAAAATGTACTTTAGACATACAGGCACATATATCTACGGCTCTTCCTCAGCATGTCCATTTTTCAAGTAAATGAGTATTCAGACAACCTGCTATCTCAAACTCCATTGAAATCCTTATATGAGATGACAATGTTATTAAATATGCAACTTTATGTTCTTTGTGCTTCAGCAAAATTCCCCATTTTCCAATATGCCTTTAAATGGCTTTATATTGCTTGAACTTCAGGTGTGATTTTGCCCATTTTATGGTCACGTATACATACGATTTGTTGTTTTCCGTGCTGAGGTTTAAACCTGTGGTCTGTGCATGCTAGGAAAGCATTCTACACTGAGCTATATCCCAGTCCTATTTCTTTTTTAAAAATTCATCTAATAATTTGCCAACTGGTAGTCTTATCACTTCCTGCTACATTTGTAGGGTCTTGGACACATTCAAATAGCTATGTACTTTATTGAAGCTTATTTTTCCTTGCTGAATTAATAAACACAAGATAGAGTTTAAAGAGAAAGTGCTTAATCACTTAGAAATTTGCTAAATATAAGATTGATTTTCAATCTGACATGTCCCACGCATGAGAGTTCATCTCCATGTGCTGTCCAAATGAAGAAGGGATGGTGGAAGATTTCTGTAAATTTGGAAGCGAAAGATAAATAATGATGTATAGTTTGATACCCATTTTAAACAATTTCCATGTACCTAATAACTGTAAACGTTTTATTCAAGATTTGTCTAAATGCAATACATTGGCCTATAAATTATAGGACTTAGCCTTTTAAAGCCTAACACATGTATATTATTTTTCTCTGAATTAGTTAATACTTATTATTACATAGATGTCAATGCTTCGTAACTCTCTCTTAGATAGATTGCCTTTTTTTTTTAAGAGACGACAGTGAGAAAGCGAGGGAAAGAAAGAGAGATGCAATTTTTCTTAGTTTTTCATGTGACTTTCATTCCTCGGATACTTAGTTGTGTACATGGTGCTGGGGTTTGAACTTGCATACTTGTGCATGCCAAGGAAGCACCATAACCACTGAGCCACCGGTGCAGCCTCGAGAATTTTTGAAACACACAAAACATTAGCTATTTTAAAGCAATGACAATGTGCTAGAAAATGGCTCGGTTCCTCACCTTGAGGAGCTTGTAGTTGAGTGGGAATGTCAGCTTTGTAAAGAGATAGCAATAAACTTCTGCAGGATCAGAGAAAAGAAGGTGCTCATGTGGGTTTTGATCATACATGCATTATCTGGTTTGTTACTGATCTAATATGTTAAACAAGGTTCTGAATCATTGCTGCATACTTCAAAACTAAATTTATCATTCAGGGTTGGCAGCACAATTCTCTAATCGCAGGTACTTTGGAGGTTGAGGCAGGAAGATCATGTGAGCCCAGGAGTTTGAGGCAAATCTGGATAAGGTTAGACCTTGTTTCAAAAAACAAATAAACAGCCAGGCTTAGTGCTGCACGTTCATCATCCCCGAAACTCAGGAGGCTGAGACAGGAGGATTGCTACTTCAAAGTCAGCCTCAGCAACTTAGTGAGACCCTAAGCAATTAACAAGACCCTGGCTCAAAGTAAAAAATAAAGAGGACTGGGGATAGGACTCAGTGGTTAAGTGCCACTGGGTTCAATCCCCAGTACCAAACAAAAACAAAACTAATAAGCAACTAGGTGTTGTGGTGCACACCTGAAATCCCAGCAGCTCAAAGGGCTGAGGGAGGAGCACTGCAAGTTCAAAGTTAGCCTTAGCAAGTTAGTGAGGCCCTAAGCACCTTAGCAAGACCTTGTCTCATGGGGCTGGAGTGGTGGCTCAGCAGTTGACACACTTGCTTGGTATGTACAAGGACCTGATTCAGACCCCAGCAACACATACACAACTAAGTATTGGAGAAACAAAGGCCAGATGAAAAAATAAAAATAAAAGTTAATTCTCTCTTTCTCTCTCTCCTTCTCTTTCTCATTCTCTCCCTCTCTGTCTTAAAAATAAAATAAAGACCCTGTCTCAAAATAAAAGGGGATATGGCTCAGTGGTTAAGTATGCCTGGATTCAATCCCTGGTACAAGTAAATATATTAAAACCTCAGACTCAAGGCCAAATTTTTTTCTCATATTTGGAAGCTAGAATACAATCAGAAACAGACTGAAAGTTGGCTAAGCTAATAATAACCTCAACATGGGTGAATTTTTATACAAGCAGAGGGAACCATGGCTATGATGCTGGGGGACAAACAGAAGGGGTAGCGGGCAGGATATAGGAGGCTATCAAGGCAGTTGGATGGAGGGAGTAGGGGGGTTATTAACCCAGTGGGAAACCTTCAACTTCCATGAGAAACCCAACTAACATGGGGTAAAGTAGGAGAAACATGGGATCAGGAAGAATTCAAAGAGGGGAAATCATGAATTGGCATCAGCCTTGGCTTGCTCTTTCAACATTCATGTGTTCATGAATGTGTACCAATGATTCCCTCCAATATGTAAGACTATGTTCAACGAATAAAAAATTAAAAAAAAAACAACAGAGAAACAAAACACTAAACTCTCCTCACACATCCCAATCTATTCTTTCTTTCTTTTCTTTTTTTTGTAAAACTTATCTAGTTTTTCATTGTTCCAACACTTCATTGTGTATGTGGTGCTGGGGTTCAAATCTGCTATCTCACACATGCAGGCAAGTGCCAGAACCACCGAGCCACTGCTCCAGCCCCTGGTTGAAGACATTGAAACGACGATTTGCATACTTCTTCAAGAGAGCTAGCAAAGTGACCTGCACATAGAAGGATCTTAAAAGACCTTTTAAGCGATAAATGCGTACCAGACATGAGGGGGATATTGTGCATAAGGGCAGGTGCTAGCTCAGTTGATACGTCATCCCATGTGGAGTCAGCTCTGCATCTTTACTTTTACAAATAGGTGGTCTTTGATCTTCAGTCCTTCATTTGATTCACCTTTTTTTTTTCAGGGCTGAGGATCGAACTCGGAGCCTTGCACGTGCTAGCAAGTGCTCTGCCACTGAGCTAAATCCCCATCCCCTTGATTCATCATTTTTACATGACTTGTGGATGCTACTCAATGTTTACTTGAGTTGACCTGGTTTTCTCTTCCCCAAGTGTTTGTTTATTCACCATGTAGGCAGGGTCAGTGTTCTTTAGCAACTTTCTTAAAGTAGAAAGGACATAGACTATGGCAACAGTGTGGACCCCACCACTGCGCTAATGAATGGTTGTTTCTCTGCGTTGCTTGAGCTCACTGTTCTTGAGGCATCCTAGAAACATCTTTTAAGAAATAAAATATTGCATATTAAACCACCAAAGCACACGTGATCCACATAAAGGGACATTTTGATGTTTATGGTTTTATTCTGCTTCAATGCAAAGTACACATGCAAGTATACCGTTTTAATACAGGACAGAAAACTTCTCCCATAAACATGTTTCTAAAATCACTCAAGGAGCAATGTGAAGACTCTAGGCTTTGCAGGTGAGTTAATTATGTCTTTGCTGCAAGTCTTCTCTCATGGACCTCCACATTTTTTTCTTGGATTCTGACCTTGAAAATTCCTTAATGTGTGTGTGTGTGTGTGTGTGTGTGTGTGTTGTGTGTTTCTTTTCCCAGTTTCTAAAAGCTATACACCACACAGACAGGTAACCTTGGTTTTACTCTTCAAATGCAATTCTTTTTTTTTTCTTTTTTTTATATTTTATTTTTTCAAATGCAGTTCTTTTTCTTTTTTTCTTTCCAGTTCCTCACTTTTCTTTTTCAGTCTAAGCTGAAGGAAGAATGTCCTATTGAGGGACACTTAAATATTACAGAGTGTCATGGCATTCAAGGCATACCATATACTTATCATTCTATGAAATTTTAGTTTTTCTTCGGAGTTTGAGCTCTGCTCTCTGGCTTCTGGCTTAATTACAAAAACAAATCAAAGGAATCAAAACGAAAGCAAAACTAGGAAAGCTATTCCGTTCAAGAAGGAAAAACTAGGGGCTGGAGCTGTGGCTTGGTGGTTACAGCGATTGTCCGGCATGCGCAAGTACACAGGTTCAAACCCCAGCACCCACGTACACAATTAAGTGTCAGAGCAACGAAAGCCACGTGAAAAACTCAATAAAAATTGATTCTCTCTCTCTCTCTCACTGTGCTTCTCTCTTAAAAAAGAAGAAGAAGAAGAAGAAGAAGAGGAAAAACTAGAGCCAGGCATGGGGGCACATGTCTGTAATCCCAGCAGCTTAGAAGGCTGAAGCAGGAGCACCACAAATTTGAGGCCCTTCTCAGCAACTTAGTGAGACCCTAAGAAATTTAGTGAGACCCTGTCTCAAAAAAAACAGGGCTGGCGATATGGCTCATGGTTAAGTGCCCCTGGGTTCAACCTCTGGTACAAAAAAAATAAAAATAAAAAAGAAGTAAAAATGAAACCACTACCTACAGATACCCTAACACAGATATTAGAGAATATGTGTATATATCTCAAAATATCTCATATCAGAAATAAAACCAAAACACATCACAGTTCAGGGAAGGAAATTCTAAGTGGCTCTTTCTGCTACTGGTTTTGTGGAGCAGTAAAGAGAAATCCTTACAAGTGCTGTTGACACAGTATGAAATCCTTGTAAAGTCAGAGTGGAACAAGTCTGCTGACTGACCCAACCTTCAGGGCTGCTTAAACACCTGTGGATTTATGGAGTTCAGCTGCCTACAAGGCTCTGTGTTGAAGTTCATTCAGAAACCTGGAGCCCAAATAAAATGAGACGTTGACATGGGCAGGCTGCTTTGTTCCCTGGTATTCCAATCAGTTGTTTGGATAGAAAAGGGCTTAAGATTTAAGAACGTACTCTTTATATAATTAGATTTAATAGGAAATGTAGGCATACTTTTAATTTCTTATGTGATTTTGATCAATTACTCTTTGAATTTCATTCTTAAATTTAGATTTATAACAGCCAGAGCAGTGGCAGATTTTTTCTCCCACATTGTGTGTATGTAAGTAGCCCCCAGCAGGGATACATATACATCTGGCAAAGGGAAGTGGTCTCCTTACACCAAAGACTTGCACAATTTAAGACATGAAAACCTATATCCTTTAGAAATGTACACCCTTTAAAAATGATCAAATATAACCACAAAGTTGTCCTAATTAAGTCCATCACAGTTGCTTTCATTTGAGGATTTGAGTTACTCTTTTGAAAATCAGAGACGCTATGATTTAGAGAAAGTTCCATCTTATTCGGGAGAGTTTCAAATGAGCTTACCTTATAATTGTTAAACATGTGTCTCCCATTTCCACATGTCTATTATAAAGTTTTAGGAAAGGAAGCATACTGGAAAACACCTTGCTAAAATCCAAACTGCAGTCAGATCCAACTTAAAAAACAACCCACTCAAAATCTCTCATTTTAGAATCTACTCATTCCATGACTGGCAATATGAAGACATGTGGAAGAAACTTCACTGGGCCTGGCTCATTGCTTCTGTTTACACACTGCTGAATCATTGTTTTAATTGCTTCTAGGGGAATGATATGTATTTTCCTATCCAGTATGGTGTTTAATGTAGTGTCCTTAATGAAAGAATGAATTACACTGAAATAAAACTAGAGGTTTATCAGATAAAAGAGGTTGGCTCTTGTATTCTCTGCTGTCCTTTCCCTTGTGGACTCCAGGGATGGTCTAACATTTGTCAATGTACTTCTATGCTTCTAACTGTCCTAAGGAACCAGAGCACTGCTCTGGATTGTTTCATGTTCTTCATCTTGGCAAGTTCATCTCTCTTACCTTGTTAGGACATAACCAACAAGACTTTTTTAAAAGTGGATTAAGGTTCACACGAAAGTCACTAATTCCAAACTTGAACTTAAAAATTTTAAAGAGTGTCCATCAGAGGTCACATAAGACAGCTTTAGAAATAATCCTATGAGGGGCTGGAGTGGTGGCTCAGCGGTTTTGGCCTTGCCTGGCAAGCACGAGGACCCGGGTTCAAACCCCAGCACCACGTACACAACTAAGTGTTGGAGCAACTAAGGCCATGTGAAATACTAAATAAAGTTGTTTCTCTCTTTCTCTGTCTCTCTCACTGTCCCTCTCTCTTTAAAAAAAAAAAAAAAAAAGAAAAAGAAATAATCCTATGATGTTCACATCAGGTTTGGGCTCAAGTTTCACAAACATTGATAGGGAGTTGCTGCCATGGAGAGTCCAGGTCCTGGGGGTGACTGTTTTCTCCCCTGTGGTGTCACCTGCTAGTCAACTTTCACTAGTGAGTATAGGGACAAACTAAAGAAAATAGCTCCACAAATGTGGGTAAACCCCTACATAAATAAAGAGCCAAGGAGAAGATGATTATCATTGTAAATAAAATTAGAGTTTCTATGTACTTAGTATAAAACATAAAGATATATATAAGTATAATATATAGCCACATTTCTTGATAATAGTCTCTGTGAGATTTAAGAGAAAACAAACAATAGTACTTAAATTTTTGAATTTAAATTGTTTTCCTCAATAAACGTACATTATTTGAATTATAAACACAATATATACATTTTTAAGGGCATACCACATCACCAAACAAATCTTTCATTAACATTTTTCCAAGGCAAAACAATGCAGAAACATGGTTCATTAAACGTTTCTTTTACCTCAATCGATATTCTGTTCTTTATGTCAGAAATAACCAATATGTTTCTGCTACCAAATAAGTAAAGCAATGATAGGCAGTACTAAAATAGTAAAGCAATATAAGCAGTTGGTAGGCTAGATTTTTATTTTCCAAGGCAACCTGTTGCCTTCTACAGATAGTCTTTTCAGGCTGAAATAGGGATTAGTGAGATTTGTCGGGAGACAAAGAGCGGCGCAGAGCAGTGTGGACCCAATGCATCTGGAAACCTCCATAGAACACAGAGATATGCAGGGAAGGTCCAAAGGGTATATTGGTAATTGGCTTGAAAAAGTGGGTGGCAGATCTCTGACAGATGGAGGGGAACAAAAACGGGAGGGCACAATATTTAGGAAGAGACGGAGTTAAGAAGCAGGATGACGAGGAATCTTTATGGGTGTAGCTGTGAGGCAGTTGGATGAAGTCTGCCTTTTGCAAAATGTTTTCTGACCCTCTTTGAAAACCAGCCCATACGGTAAATGGGGCCAAAAGTGGGTTAGGGAACATTGTAACCTCATTTCACCTTATTTAGCTGTGTGCCAGAGATCTCAGCAGGTAGTTCAATTAACTTCCACTAGTTAAATGAGATGAAAATGAGGTTACCCAGATTAACAAAACACAACTCTATCTTCCTCTGGATCGGGGGAGAAAGGCTCCTGGCTGCAGCTGGAGCTGGTCCAGCCCCAGGCAGGTGCCCATCTGCCCAGGAGCTTCTGAGAGAAAGGCCACCACCCTGCTCATAGTCTCACCAGACGGGAAAAACAACCTGAAATGGAAGGCCGTGGTATTAAGATGATGTAGATTTTTGCACCCCTTTTATTCTGTTGCCTTTTTCCTAGAATTCCTCTCATTGGAGGAAATAATTCCCATGTGGTTTTTCATCTGAGAAAATGTGAACAGTAAGTCTTATTTTCAAAGCTTGAATTTTGTGGAATCATTTCTGGGTTGTCAGTGGGGATTTCTAGGTTAGAAATCTCAATGAGCTGCAGTTACTTTTAACATGTTTAAAAGGACTGTAACTAGACACTAGATAGGAATCATTTGGGAACCACTTAATGAACAACTGTTTTTAGTGGTAGTCAAAGTTCAAATTAAATTTCTCTAATTTGTATCTATTTTCAACTTTAATCAGTAGTTTTATGGATAATGATTGCTTTTTAGAGGTAAAGAAAGGACATAAATGCCAAAATATGTGTATGTATGAATCCTCTTAGGACAAAAGAGTTGAGGGGCATCTCTTCATGGCAGGAGCACATATGTTGATAGAACCGTCACTGCCGTGTAGTAGCTGAGCTGTTTCGAGGTAGCATGCTATGACGGATGTGGGTGCTTGCCTCACAAGGACTGGTGCCAATTCTTGCACTAAATGATGCTATCTTTTCCTCATCTGTAAAATGATTTTAACAAAAACTATACTTCAGATTATTTTGTTCTGAGGATAAAATGAGTTTGTAAAGAACACTTAGTAGGGCTGAAGATGTAGCTCAGTGGTAGAACGCTTACATGTCTAAATGCACATGGCCATGGGTTCATTCCCTCACACCACAAATTAAAAAAAAAAATACTTAGTAGTTTCATAATAAATGTAAGCTGTTTCTATTGTTCTATTGCTACTACTACTACCACTACTACTATTATTATCAAGAAAATTTTCTAAAAATATACTTGTGAGCCAGCCTGGGTGGTACACGCCTGTAATCATGGTGACTCAGGAGGCTAAGGTAGGAAAATTTCAAATTCAAGGTCAGCCTCAGCAATTTAGTAAGGCATTAAGCATTTTAGGGAGACTCTGTCTCAGAATAAAAAATAAAAAGGACTAGGTAAAGTGGTAGTGTCCCTGGACTCAATTCCTAGTACAAAAAAGTAAATAAAATAAAATAAAATAAAACAAAATATACTTCTGATGCTTAGTATTCCCGTATTGAAGAAATGAAATATTATATATTTTGTCTTCTCTCCTTTTTGAAAAACAAGAATGCTTCTCTTCCCTGATTATGTTTATCTACACCTTTTGCTGTGTAAAGTATATTTCTCGTCTGTTTTATAGAGAGGGACAGTAGGCTTATGTTACATGTTCTGACACTAAAACTTCCAATATGAACTATTACCCTGCTTTGGGAAGAAGTTGCCCACACACACATTATGTAGCATCTAAGTGACCAGCTGAGAATACTTCAATTTCACGTGGTAATGCTAGACTAAACATCTATAAAAGGGAAAATGAGATAACCAACATTTGCTGTGCTAACTACTGGAATTTTTAAACCTTAGGTTTTCTAATATTCATGAGACTTTTGTCTGATTTTTGCCTCTTTACAAAAAAAAAAAAATCTGTTCTTTGAGCAGTCCTCTATAGGGCCAACGAGCTGAGTTTCATACTGCCTGAGGCTCAGGCCTGGGGCCTCCCTGTTGCCTGCTTAGTTGTATGTTAGGTTCAAGATTCTGGGTCAAGCTGGGTCACTCTAAAGCTTTCAGCTGGTTTTGAGCTGTGCAGGGGACAGGGACTGGGCCTGAGACCTGCTTCCCCTATAAACAGCTGTGATTTAGCTAGTTTGAATTTCAGTCTTTCTATCTTTAAAAGCAGAATTCTCATGAGAACCACATTAGACAATGTCTTTTAAATATATTATTTACATTTTCAGGTATTATTATGACAAAATGATGATTTATAAAAGATGATTTTGATGTTGAGAGAACAAATGAAGATGTTTAGAGTATTATATTAAAATGAAATAATTTTAAATGCCTATTATCCTTATTGAATCATTACTCATTGTATACATATATTGAATTACAACACTGTACCCTATGAATACAAACATCATGTCAATTAAAGTAATTTTTAAATAAAGTAATCTTTTTTAAGTTTTTTTAAGGAGAGAAGGATAGTGAGAGAGAGAGAGAGACAGACAGAGAGAATCAATTTTATTTAGTTTTTCACATGGCCTCCGTTGCTACAATACTTAGTTGTGTACATGGTGCTGGGGTTTGAACCTGCGTACTTGCATAAGCCAGGCAAGCTCCATAACCACCAAGTCACCGCTCTAGCCCTAAAAAAAGTAATTTTAGGGGCTGGAGCGGTGGCTCAGCGGTTTCGGCGCTTGCCTGGCAAGCATGAGGACCCGGGTTCAAACCCTAGCACCACGTACACAACTGAGTGTTGGAGCAACTAAGGCCATGTGAAAAACTCAATAAAGTTGTTTCTCTCTTTCTCTGTCTCTCTCACTGTCCCTCTCTCTTAAAAAAAAAAAGTAATTTTAATTTGAACTATTTCATTTTCTATCTCCAAAATAAAAGTACCTGGTGCCTAGAAAGTATATTAATAGGGGCTGGAGCAGTACCTCAGCAATTATGGCACTTGCACTGAATGTGTGAAGACCCAGATTCGAGCCCCAGCACCACATGCACAACTAAGTGTCAGAGCAATGAAAATCAGATGGAAACTAAATAAAATTGATTCTCTCTTTCTCTCTCTCTCACTGTCTCTGTTTCTCTTTTTGAAAAAAGAAGGTGTATTAATACATTTAAGAAAAATATTTAAAGAGAAATAAAGTAATCGATGTTGTCAATATTGGGAACAAGAGCTAAGAGGTATATAAATTGGTTATAAAACAGATAAAAATGTTATTTTACATGATACTTTCAAGAAAAACATGCAAGACACTTTATAATGAAATGGTTTAAATATTGATGGTTCAATAACTATATAAAAGTAGACCACTAAGCTGTGACAGAGCTCACAGTGCATCCTTGGATGTTAGCACCCTGCGTTATTGAGAAAGAACTGAAATAAAACAGAACACATCTAGTAAGCATCCCATTTTTGTTTCACTGAAATGAGAAAAAAAAACTTCAAATAAATGCGTGCAGGTAACAGTATTTTTTCATAACTTTCACTGATCAACAAGCATCACCAAAAATGCTAAAAGCAATCAGCACAAACTTTGAGCCACAGAGAAATAGTGATGCCCATGCGGAGCCTTCCTTGGTGTGATCATCATTAAGGAGAATCTGAACGATGCTACTATTAATAAGATGACTACAAATTGTAGCCAATCAAACCAGAAGGAGCCTACAGTGTATTTGCTGGAGATTGCTTAAGGCTTAAACACCAGGGACTTGAAACAAACTCTTCTTATCACCTTTTTCCAAACAGAGATTTAAATTTACAATGAACGCACCAGCACCAGCTGCACTTAAAGAAAGCACCACATGTCTCGATAAGCTCCAAGAAAATGGAATGGAGCCCAGTTCAAGCTGGAGGTGTCGTCTTGCTGTAGCCAGCTGGGTGACACCAAGCTGAAAGTGATGAGGTGCTAATTAAAGTGGATGAACTGAGTCTCATTGTAGGCACCTGCCAGTGGCCTCCACAGAATCAGCTAGAGCCCTGGGCATGTCGCCCAGCCTGTCCAGCCACAGGAACTGAGCATGAATTCCAGCATCTCTTATCTGGCACCTCACCTCCGATTTCCCTGTACTGTAGTTTTTGTTGGAGATGATGATTCTTCCTGCCCTTTGTACCTATTTACCAATTTTCCCAAGGAATAATTATCACACAAGTAAAGTGTTGAGAACAGACCCATTCTGAAAGCAGATTTTTTTTTAAAAAAACAACAGATTAAAATCTTTGTTAAAGAAACAAAAACAAACAATGTAAAAAACACCCCCAAACATGCAAGCAGTGTTCTTTTCAGTTTTGGAACACAGTGTCAGGTTGCTCCATTCACACTTTTTATGCCTCGTGCCTCTTCCAAGCTGAACCACAGAAGATGATGCTAGAGCCAGGATGGCATCAGAGCGATGGATCGTTTAACAATATGTGCAGCAGCTATGATAGTCGCTTTTCAAAACAGAAAGCACAACAGGACCTAAAGTGCTCAATTACAAAAATCAAGAGAAATCTCTTTGTATTTAAAATTATAACTTTAGGTTAACTAAGTTTTCATGGCTTCGGATTGATAAAGGTAAAAGTTTACTTCTTATTTAGCATGCATTTTCTAAGTAGTTTTGTATATCTGTTTCATTTTTTACTCATTTAGAAAAAAAGACTACTGAAGCTGCCATATAAATTGTAGCAATTCCAGGGAATATTACACTGTTGAGAACTTTAAGAGACGGTATCACCTAAATTTCCTCTCCATCCCTAAGAGAATTTTGCAGCTGTCCTGAGTCTGAAGTCATATTTTGCCAAGAAATTTGTTTCTTTGCTGAATAATTTTTAACAAGTTCTTTGATAGGCTGACTAAAAACTATATTGATGTCATTTCTATTCACCGTTTTCCTATACTTTGCAGAAACAGAATAAATCCACCTCTCTGTCTACATGTTTCCTTCAGATCAGCATGAAAATATCATTGGTTCTCAAGATAAATGTCAGGGCTAGAGGGATGGCTCAGCAGTTGCAGCACTTGCCTGGCATGTGTGAGGACTCAGGTTCAAACCAAAGCACCATGTGCACAACGAAGTGTTGGAGCAACGAAAGCCACATGAAAAACTAAATAAAAAATTGATTCTCTCTTTCTCTCTTTCACTGTCCCTCTGTCTGTCTTCCAAAAAAAAAAAAAAAAGATAAATGTCAGAGGATTTCTGGCTCTGTGACTTATCAGCCTCTTGTCCTTTTGCGTGAGTTGCTTATTCTCTTAGTGACTCGTGACTGCATCTATAAAGTGGGCAGAGGTTTGCAGTATGTATTACATGATATGACACATGTAGCACAGCACTTGGTGGGTACAAAGTATTGGAGGAACAGTGCTTGAGTGGCTATGTTCAACCAACCCAGAGAAGAGAAGAAAAAACATGTTTGTGAACAGAGAAGATGAACTTTACATTGGACAAGTTGAATTGAACATGTGGGAGATACCCCTGAAAATTTCCACAGAACAGCTACAACACAATGCCAGTGAATGCTCAGGAAACCTGTACCAGGCAGGCAGAGGTGGGCATCAGGGGTTTAAAAATAAAGTTTAGTCTGTTGGTGTTAATAGAATTTCTGAGATCATGCATTTGGAATCAGAAGGCTGAGGACAGAATCCAAGAGAAAATCTATAGTCAAAGAAAAGTTCAGCAAAGGAGCTTGAGAAAGAGGTGGGATGCCTCCAGAGAAAACGTTTGGCCTGGGACACTAAACAGTAATGTTGTCTAAAAGAAGGTAGCAGTGATAAGTACCTAGTGGACACTTAGCAATCCCTTAAGTAGATTTCAGTGGAAGAGAATGGAATTCCTCGCAAGGAATTAGAAGACAGATGGAAGAAGATGGGAGGTAAAGTCGCATACCACTCCTTCAACTGACATATCTAGAAAGAGAAGGAGAAAGAATTGTGGCTGGGAAAGGAAGCACGGGGGAGGGGGTTCATTTTGGAAAAGAAAGAATGATATTGTTCCCTTGGAAAAAATACCTAATATTTCTTCTTCTTTTCGAGTACTAAGAGGTATATTTGTCTCATATCCAGGTTTCTGATGTGTTTCCTACTCCTCACAATTCTCGCACATTAGGAGTGACTCATCCATCACTTTTGTTTTTTTCTGCAGTACTGGGAATTGAACACAGGGGCGCTCTACCATTAAGCTACACCCACAGCGCTTTTTATTTATTTTGAGACAGGGTCTCACTAAGTTGTCTAAGTTGAATTTGAGCTTTGGATTCTTATGCCTCTTGAGTCGCTGGATGACAGGTGAGTGCCAGCACACCCAATCTCGTTTTCAAGTTTCCCGTGTATTTTAAAGTGCGAAAATGGAAACCTCATAGGGTACTGTTGTGTGCACCTGTAATCCCAGTGGCTTGGGAAGCGGAAGCAGGAGAATCACAAGATTGGGGTCAGCCTTAGCAACTTAGGAAGACCGTGTCTCAAATTAAAAAAAAAAAGGAAAGAAAAGACTGCAATAGGGATGTAGATTAGTAGTCAAACACTCCTGGGTTCAATCCCCAGTACCAAACAAATGAAACCCAGGAACACAGAACTCAAATATATGATCTAAAGGTTTTACTCCTTTCTTTCTCTCAGTTTGTTTCCCTTATCATATATTTATTTTACATGTCTATCATGAAGAGTGTTCTCTTTGGTAGAAAGAATAAATTCAGACTTAGCTCCTCAATGTCGACTTTGCTGGGATTCCCTGATTCTTCCTGAAGTTCTGCTTCCTCTGAACACTCACTGGTTTCTTAGTGTGCCTGAGAACATTACCCTCCAGGGTGGAAATGGGAATACATGGCACCCGTGTCCCTCGTTCCACCTCCTACCCCGGTGGCAGCGATAACTAAAGAATCATGGCACTCTTTCCTACACAGATTAGAATAGCCTCAGAGTTTTTCCGAGCATCCTCTTTAATGAAACTCACCATAACCCAAAGTGGCAACTGAGTTGGCCACAATCTGTGTGATCCCTACTCTTTGTTCTCTTTCTACCATCTTGATCTACTTGTCCTGATATTACTGCTTTCCTTGTCTTCTGTGTTTCTTTGCCCATCTTCTCCCTATAATGTTACCTCTTGTATGGAGACATCATCGTTGCTTTTTTTTTTTTTTTAAGAAGAATTGTTGGGATATGGACCATGGTAATGAAAATGGAGATGGTCGGCCTGAGTTTGAGACAGAAGCTAACTATGCTTCCATCACTTCAGTCAGGTTCACACACCTAGGTAAAATATTTACCACCACCTTATATTTTGAAAAGCAACAATAACTTATACCTGAGTATCAATCTTAGAAAATGTTCAGGTGCAAACTTTATTAACTAAATGCTCAATATTTTGTTTCATTTTTACTGATTTTGAAGTACAACAACTAATGTCAGTGAAATTCTAGCAGATAAAAGAATATTTAAAGCTATAGGAACCTAAAGAACAAATCACAGGCTGAGGATGTGGCTCAGTGGTGGAGTGCTGGCCTCTATATGAGACTGTGGGTTCAATACCACAAAACAAGAACAACAAAATATTACTGCCTCTGATTGCTTTTACCCCAGGGCTTCCATGCCATGGGCATAGAACCTTTCTTAGGAAAGGTTAGAAAACTATATAGGAGGCAGCTTAATCTTTGTCAAAGTTACAGTCTTTTTCAGTGTTACGTGAATCTACATAAAGTAATGATGAAAGTGTTCAACACGCTCAAAACTCCATCTCAAACAAAATGACTAGTAATTGAGAAAACAAAGGTAATTGGCCATGAATGATGAAAGAAATTTCACTGAGGATCTTACTGACTGAAAAAGGTTCAATAACTATAAAGCACTAGAAATACTTTAAGCACCACAGGCCTTAATATAGGTCTATTGGCAAGGAAAATTTAAAAGAGTTCTTGATAGTATAGCACTATGCAGAGATTTGAATATACTCTATAATTTCTAAAATGGACTACATTTGACGAACTGACCAGCAATCCTCTCCTTATCTACCACCCACTTCATGCTCATTAAATGACACAGGCATTGCTTTTCTTAACACTAATGTCCAGTTTACCAAACATAATAGACTTTGAAGAAACAAAAGGAAGCATTATTTTCTTCCAACTATTGCTTTCAATCATATTATGTCAGATTCATTCACTTTACCAATATTTATGACACACTACTATGCCAGGTACTACTGTAGGCCCCTTACAGTTTACCAGTAAAAATAAAACTAAACAAAATAGACAAAGCAATCTCACCCTTCTATAGTTTAATTTTAATGGGTAAATAGACAATAAATATAGTAGATTTTTTTCCTGCCTCTGAACTTGGTCATATTCCATCGGTGTTCTAGTTTTTTTCAGGTATCAGAAGTGGGAGTAACAAAAGCCAGCTCTATTCAAATATAAACGTATATTTCATATCCAAATCAAGTCACTTTTATCTTCTCCAACTCAAGGCTGCCCACTCTGGGAGAGCTGGGGCAAACACTCTTGCTTCTATCTCCTGTTTTCTTACTCCCTCTCATTTGCTCTGGCTTCTGCTTCCCTCCAACTACAAGTTGTTCTAAGGTCAAGTTATTCTAAGCACTCTCTTAAAAGTCTCTACTCCATGTAGCAAGGCAAAGAGTCACTTACGAGTTTTTGCAACCCTGTGAATATCTATTTGACCTGAGGAGTCAATCTCTCCTTCAGCCCTACCTCTCAATCTGAATAAATGGTTTTCTTTTGGGTTGCTCTTCGCTAAGCTTGAAATTGGATAAAAGTGCATCCCTTGCATAATAGAAGGAAGTTGCCACTGGCAAATATATATATATATATATATATATATATATATATATATATATATATATATATATATATATATATATATATATATATATATATATATATATATATATATATATATATATATATATATATATATATATAAACAAAGATGTCTTCATTCTCTAACTAGTCTCACAATATTAAAGTGGAGGTAGGTATGGATAAGAGTTGAAGAGCCATTTTTGCTACCAGTTAGCAGGGTTCTCGCAATGATGTAGTACATTGCTGTTCAGTAGAAATATTCAAGCCATTTACAAAGTTAGATTTATTTGGTGACAAGGTTTACAAAGCCAAGGGGTTGGAGGTGTAGTTCAGTGGTAGAGCACTTGCATAGTGTGTTCAAGACCCGGCATTCAATCCCCAGTATCACCAAAAACTAAAGAAATAAATAATAAAATAAAAAGATATAAGTGAAATTAATTATGTAAATTCTATTTGACTAAATTCACCGGAAATCTTATCACTTCAATGTATAATCAACAAAAAAAGTTATCAAGACATTTCATATTTTTTTTGTCTTGTAACATTTTTGAAATCTGCTGTGTATTGAACACTTCCAGCGTATTTCATTTCGACTTACAACATTCCAGGTGCCCAGGAGCCTAACATGCCTAATGCCTACCCTAATGGGTAGCACAGGGTCAGTTTTCCCTTGAAAATGGGATAATAGCCAGTTCATAGTCATTCTTATGCCTCTACTGGAACTCTGAGACAACAAGAGTCAATTTAACATCTTGACCTGTGCAAAGCTTTCTTGCCCATTGCATCATCCCATCTGTCACTCTTACTCACTCTGGATCCCCTGCCGCCACCCCATTCCTCTTGCACTTCCTCTTTGCCCACCTTCTCTTCTTCCTGTTTCCCTTTTGCCTCTTCCTCTACCAGCACCTCTCTTTACTTATCTTTCTCTTTTACTTCTTCTCTCTTTCCCCTCTTTTTCTCCTCATTATGTCCCTCTTCCTCCTCCTCCATCACTGATTTACTTACATTGATCCCTATAACTGACATAATAAGTACTGGAATCCTAGCTATGAACAAAAATTCCACACAGTGGTTGGGAATAAAACCAATGAATCAATCCTTTGCCCTCAATTCCCATCTTCCTTCCCTTCTCTTGTTTTCTTTCTAAAATATTTGATATTTTAAATTATGTTATGTAAAATATTGCCAGCTTTCAATGTGGATGTTGAAAGGAAAGCAAAGGAAAAAAGAAACTTCTTAAAGCTGTCCTAAAATTTCATTTCCTGTCCTAAAATTTTATTACAATTCTCCTACCGTTTAGGAGAGGGAGTTGGCACTGTGGAATTCTACTTTGGTAACTCTCAAGAAATGGATACACCAAAGATAAGACTGAAGAGTACTCTCAGGCTAGTAAATTTTCCAAGTTCTCTTGTTATCTTATTTGGCTGAAATGAACAGTTAGGTTTAATGATCCATAATTAGAGAACAAACAAACATAAAGCTGGGATTGGAAAGAAAATGTCTAGTAGCAACCCTTTATAAAGATAATGTTTTTTCCCTTATTTGATTTTTTTTATTTGTATTTGGAATCCTTTCCTCCTTATTTTTCATGTAAATTATGACCCCCTAACTTCAAACAAAAGGACAAATTATATTCCTCTGTGTCAGTACAGTGCTTCAAAATAGCAAGTAAGTAAGCAAGTAAATAAATAAATAAAGTTGTTGAATATGTTCAGAAAAAAGTGATTGACTATAATTTGAGGGTTAAAGACTGGAGAGTAAATACCCAGACCTTCTAAAATTGAGTTTTGACAAGACTTTAAATTACCTTTAACCAGATCACTAATGAAATAGCCGATAGCATGAAGGAAATTATTTTAGAAATATCTGAGATCATATCTACTCTCTGAATAGCTATGGTAAACATGATAAGGTAAGATATCAGCTTTAAAATGAAATATAAAATTTAATTCTTAGCCTGTTTTGAATAATAAAGATCTCATTTGCTCTTTCTGTAAGTAATGTAATAGCAAAATACCCAATTAGGGCAATTATCTTCTGAGATATACATTTTTCTTAGCAATTTAAATTTGATTCAGGCTTAAAACTGTTTCTGTTCAACTGTTTATGCCTGGATGAGGTGAAGCGTTTAAGTTGTCAGAGGAGTGAATTCCATATTCATTCACATACTACAATCACAAAATTCTCAGAACTCTTCAACATTAAAATGCCTTCCTTGCAAAGAGAATACATTATTTAATCATTAAATAGGGTACTAATGAATCTTTATTAAACCTTCCAGATAAACATTGTATTGACATCTAGTGGCTACAACGCTGACAACAACAGACTATGCTGAAAGCACGTGGCTTATGTTTTCTGTTCAAAATTCTCCAGAATGAAAAATGAGCAAAGTATGTGTAAAATCTCTTTTTGCTGATATGATCAATGTCAGTAATGAATTTGAGATGATGTGAAGAAAGAATCATTGCAACTGACCCTGAAATATATAGAAAACACTCAGAGTTGGGTGTGGTGGGGTATGGTTGTAGGCCCAGTGACTCAGGAGGCTGAAGCAGGAAAAATCCAAGGCAGCCTCAGCAATTTAGCAAGACTCTGTCAGAAAATAAAGAACAAAGAGGGCTGGGAATGCAACTCATGGTAGAGTGCTTATCTAGAACACAAGAGGCCCCAGGGTTGGATCCTCAGTACCAAAAGCAAAAAAAAACAAAAACAAAAACAAACAACAACAACAAAAAAAAACCCAAAACACAAAAGCAAGCAAACAAAAACACACAGCAAAACACAAGGAGTGGTTGGGGAGGGATAAGGTGGGTGATTGGGGGGTGGTTCTTGGGGGTAAATCTAATTTTCAGAATTTATATATATATTATATTATTTCGTTAGAAGCTTTTTTGATTGTTCAACAAATCAATTTCTTAATTAAAAAAACAAGTACTTAGTGATAGCTTTACTGAGGTTTGTAAATAGAAATAGCGCAACCACTGTTTACAGACTTCCTCATATTTAGGCCTAAAACATGCTTAACAGATCATATCTCATTTAGACCTCAAAAATATCCTTCACATAAGATATGATTTATTACCTTTTCCTGTTACCATTGAGGGAACAGATCATGAGAGTTTAAATTATTTGTTGAATTTTTACAGCTAGCAAAACTGTAGTCAGAAGTTGAAATTGGATCTGTCTAAATCTCAAGTCCAAACTCAGATAAACTAGTCCTCTTTATAAATATACAAGCTGCTCTGTATGTTAATACCATCATTTAAATTTAGCAAATAAAAATCATTAATTAATCCTTTCTACTCACATTTTAAAAAGTCTGTAACAACTGAATCTTGCTTTTCAATTCTGGAGCAGTTATTCTCTTTGCATGTTAATTTGAATTTGTGCCTATATCCCAAGACTTGTCATGTGTAATCATGTGATGTATATATTTGTACTTCAGAAATACAACACATCCACAAAGAAGATAGAGTGCCCTCAATCATGTATGTTTTCACAGATTTAAAAATAATCTTTTTTGTGTATTTCTTTTCTTGTGAAAGAAGACTTATTCGAAAAAGCTGCTAAAGAAAGAGGCTGTGAAAGAAGCAAACTTCGGGATGGAGTTTTGCTGAGTGACAGAGTGCTTGCACAGCATGAGCGAGGCCCTGGGTTCCAATCTCCAGCACCACAAGAGAAAGAAGTAAGATTAGAAGAAATTGAGAAAGTGGAAGTAGGTGATTTGGCAAAGGAGAATGTGGGATGTGATAGAGGATAGGAGAAAAGAAAGGGAAGAGGGACATTTGAGGACAGGGAGCAGTTGAGGGTAGAATCTGATGAGGATAATGGTGAATGGGAGCCCAGAGGACAAAACCAGGTATAATGATGGATTTTACTATTCATGTATGAACAGGCCCTTGATGTGGTCAAATAAGTTCAAAATTCACACTGATTGTACAAAGAACAGAGCACAGACACAGATGTATAGAACTCAGTCCTATTCCTTCCTGGCTTTTCAGAAAATCCTGGCTCAATATAAGGTGAGGCAAGGGATGGAAGAAAAGCAGGCGTAAGGAGCAAACATGTTTCTAAGGTGGACAGTAATTCCAGGAACTTTGGAGAGGCTTTGGTCACCGTGCTGTGAAACACCCCACTGTGAAACACCCCACTGCGCATCCCTCTGGCACAGGTCCTTCAGTAAGCGTTGCTATCAGCACACAAACCGACGCTCATTTACATTCGTTATTCCGGGGTTAGCTGTTCTAGGGTTAGACTAAGGAGAAGAATTAGATAAGATGTGTTTAAGAACACTGATGAGATGTTCATGGTAAGTAAGGGCAATGACAAGGACCCCAACAGTAGCATTTTTATATAGAAAAGCAATCCACCTATTGGAATTGGGCAGAAAACTAGAGTCTGGAACAGAGAAGTCCACTGTAATGAGATAAAAAAAACCACTAAGGATGTTAACTTAGCTCTTGGATGAAGATTGAAGAAAGGAATAGAGCCTGCTTATGGGTTTTTGGAGAAAGGGAAAGACATAGGTAACGTTGAAAAGGAAATTTTTTCTTGCTTAAACTGGTGATAAGATACCAAAGATAGGAAATTGAATAAGAGCTTAAAAATACAGAGGGATAAGAGCTGATCTATAGTAATTTAGAGGATGAAAGACTATAAAAGGGAAAATAAGGCAGAAGTTGAGAGCAGATGAGAGGCTGTCGGCCAGTTTAAAAGAAGCACTGGATACATTGATATGCTCCTTAGAAAAGACTGCAGAACAAGGAGTCATGAACTTGAAATCAACATCAAGATGGGAAGCACTTCTTTGAGCTGTGTGTAAGAGAGGATATTGGTCTCTCTCTGGAAAAAATTAGAGAAAACGGAGGCACCATTTACAACAGTGTTTCTCAAATTTTGCTGCACATTAGAATCTCCTGGAGAGCTTATAAAAATTTCCTGATGGCTGGGTTATACCTACATCAAGGAATCAGAATGTGTGGATTGGGAGTCAGACCTTAGTTTTTTGTTGTTGTTGTTGTAGTTGTTTTGATACTGGAGATTGAACCCAGAGGTGCATTGACACTCAGCTATAATTCTGAGACAGGGTCTCACTAAGTTGCCAAGGCTGGTTTCAAACTTGCCATCCTTCTGCCTCCGCCTCCCAAGATGCTGGAATTACAGGTGTGCACCACAATGCCTAGCAGAAATTTTAAAAGATTCCCAGGTAATTTCAATTGCAACAAAATATGAGAAACGTTGATAGAGGACACTTTGAAATTTTAGAAGGAAATTGAAGAGCAGGGGAAGGGTGGATAGGTTAAAAACAAAAGGAAAAGACAGAAATCATCCTGTGGTGTGGGAGCCTGGGCTTTTTAATGATCTGCATAAATCTCAGCACTAGCACTCCCTGGACTGTATTTGTTTTCTTGATCTCTGACTTCCAGTGAGGCTCTCTCACCGATTATTTTTGTATTGTGATCTCTGGATTTTCTCTTACCGGCTCATGATATTAACATACTGAGCACACAAATTACTGAACTTTGTATGTCAATTGAAAAACGCAAAATGCTACGTTGATGAAAACTTGGCATAAATTAGTCACAACATATTCAGAAATGCAGCCTGAATGCTGAGCTACACACAGGATATGCATAAACTCTGATGTGGTGATTAATTCGTGCACAAGGTATTGGATTTATGGTATCATCCTTTAAATATTAACCACTTATGGGTATCAGAAATGCTTCCCTTCAAATTTCTGAGGGGACTTCAAATACCACATCTTACTCTGCTTTGGTTCTGCTTTTAAAAAACAGTTAGTGTTCAGTGTTGTCATAGAAAACTTCTTTTCCCAGAAGAAGCGAAGTTGTATTTAAAAATCCTGACAAATGGTGGGGCGCATCTTACTTTTCTTCTTTGATCAGGCTTGTTTAATTCTGCATTATCTGCCTTTACTTTGATGCCAAACAAGATTAAATTTTCAAATGTAGTATGCTAAACTTATAATGTGAATTTAAAACAAAATTACTGGTAAGAAACCAACATCAGCACCTAGGGACAATGCTGAGCTATTAGCATAATTTACACCAGTGAAGATATTCCACACTAATTATTTGTGGCCAGTTATCAATTACTGGTCAATGCTAGAATCATTCACCATAATTATTTCCCCAAGGTATCTCTCTGGATATAATGGAGAGTTTCAATCTATTTCTTTCTTTTGAAAAATGATACTTCTGTGTTTTTTCCAAGATTTTCACCCTATGAGAAAAATCAAATTTAATCCTTATCTACTGAGTATTTCTCTAAGATTTTAAATCGTTTTAAATATCTAAAGCAAAGAGCTGAAAATATCCATGGTTGACATGAGAAATTTCTAGAAAAGAACACGTA
This sequence comes from Aplodontia rufa, assembly GCA_004027875.1. Classification (NCBI taxonomy): domain Eukaryota; kingdom Metazoa; phylum Chordata; class Mammalia; order Rodentia; family Aplodontiidae; genus Aplodontia; species Aplodontia rufa. The sequence goes on along the minus strand of PVKS010011384.1, from coordinate 33,035 downwards.
AAAGCTTATTATTTTATCTGTATAATTTTTCATTAATTTCAACTTTGAAAAAGTTTTTGAAGTTGAAAAGATTAATTCACATTGAAGTTCACATTTTTAACTTTAATTCTTTTTCTTACATATATAGTTCCTTTCTATTAAAATCATTCGGAAAGCCTGCAAACACTAACCTTACATTTGAATTCCTAATGACTCCTCCTATTGTCTCATTTCTGTTTGAACCTGTCAATCAATGGTGAAAACTGCTAATCACTCCCAGAAACCCCAATCTTGTGCACAAAAGTACCAGTCACAGAAAAAAATAATACCGATTGGTCATGGATGGGCAGGAAATCTCACTATGGATCTAAGGGCACAATGGAGTTTATCAAGTCCATTTTGCTCAAGTCTAGCTCTCCTTGAGTGCAAGTGGATAGGACCTTAATTTCAAAGTCAGTCAAAAATCAGCTAAGGTAACTTAAATTTATTAGCTAGACTCTGAAGTGCTGTGAAATTTCTCAGTTCATGCTTTAGAGTTTTTTTTTTGTTTGTTTGTTTGTTTGTTTTTTGAGAGAGAGAGAAAGAGAGAGAGAATCTTTTTTTTTTTTTTTTTTAGTTTCCCATGTGGCTTTCATTGCTGTGAATCATCATTGTGTATATGGTGCTGGGGTTTGAACTCATGTACTCGTGCATGCTGGGCAAGCGCCGTAATTATGGAGCCACCACTCCAACCCCTGTGCTTTGGGTTTTTGATAATAGCAGCAGCATTATATTTGTTTTTCACTTTTCTCCCCTTCTTTTCAAAGACAGGGAAGAGACTTAGTTGGATGCTAGCTGTTTTAAATTCTTATTTGGTCCATGTTGTTTTTCAGCTGCTTATAATTTTTGAACTTTAAGCTTTTAACTAAACTTCCACAAGGAAGATATTTCCTATTAATTCTCCCTATGTGGCAGTGCCCCTTTTCAAAGCCAAGGCTGCATTTATTACTGAAAAACAATTATGATGTGTATAGACAGCATGGCCCATAAAGTACTGCAGCCTCAAGACATGAAAGGGGATGAAGTTAAGCAGTCTTATTGTCCACATTATGCACAACATCAAGTTCTTCCAGATCTTCGTCCCCCGCCCCCCTGTCCCACCCCTTCGTAACTGTAGATTATTTGCTTTCTTAGAGGTAGCAGCAGCAGAGGGCTGGTGTGAAGGAAGAAGATGGTACTATCTTTAAAGAATAAACAGTAATTACCTTGTAGAAATCTCTGGAGTGATCGATTACCTCTCTGGTTTATAAAAACAGGACTGGGAATACACAATAATTGATTTCTATTACTTATGTGTATTTTCTTTTTAACTATCTGAAGAAGGGACGTAGTTTAATTGACATTACTTTCAAATTACGTATTTTTATGACTTCTGGATTTGGCTAGAATTAGAATGAACAGTTGCTAGCCCCATGAGCCATATTGTCACTAGAAAACAGAGAGACATGGTGTGCTGGTGTGTGTGTGTGTGTGCGCATGTGTAACAGATACAATGTTTCATGTCATTTCACGCTTTGTACTTATCACTAAATTGGTTTGGACTTTCAAAGTTGGTAGTTGTTAGTTTTAGATTGACTTAAAGGAACTCCAGGTATACCCCAATGTGAAAATGAGAAGTAGCCACAGCACAGTTTGGCATAGGCACAAGGGAGATGGAACCTCTTATCTAGTGCAGGACAGCTGCGTGGGCGGGTCACGCTGGGCATCATCAGACATCCATTTGGTTGTCTCTGCTATGATGCCATTTTCCAGTCAAGTCCCTGTGAAACTGTGGGGAGCTGAATTTACGTAACCTACACTTTCAACTTTTACGATTATATCATGAAAATCAGACATGTTTTGGAATAACTGTATTCCATTCCTTGGCTGGGGGCTTTGGCAATAGATTGCTATACAATATATCCAAAGAGAGGGAACAATATTAAAAGGAGATCCCTGTGCCTGGCTTCAGCAGTGGCCTTGGGCTACAAAATATTTTAGCATAAAAAATAGATTACTTCCTGAATATTTCTGTGACACTTTAGGATACACTATATATTCCTCAATTGTGTATATTTCATATCATGTGATAAATACTGGTTATTTAGTCATTTCCCCCTTTTATGAAAGGATTTTTCCTTTTAAAATTTTAATTTCTGTCATTTTTCTCAGAGTCTGACACATTTGAGGTGACTAAAAATGTATGTGAAATGAATTTATAGTGACAGATCCCTCCTGGATTGATTATGTTAGTCAGGCAGATGCTTAGAGTTCCATTTTTTCATTGTTTGGACAAAGATGATTAGGATATTGTTTGTTCTTTGATACTATAAGCAAAGCAAGAGTACAAAATAACAAAAGATAGCAGAACTAAACTTTGAAACAATACTTCTCTGATTTCAGTGGTACAAAGGTGTTGGAGATACCTATAGTGGGACATAAAACTTGCTACTAGTCAGTAGACCAACTTTGTAAGATTTAGAAAAGTTTTCAGGCTTTATTAATATTTTATACTATGAATGATTTCAGTAAAAAATCTACTAGGTTAGCAACAATTATGTTATTGCCACTTGCAATTTTAAAGACAGCATTTTTCTGAATGGAAATTTTTTTTCCTGCTTCTAACTGTGGAGAAAAAAAAATTAAAGGGGCGGTTGTATTAAAAATGTGAGTGGAAGGCTGGAGCAGTGGCTCAGTGGTTATGGTGCTTGCCTGGCACGCACGAGGATTCGGGTTCAAATCCCAGCACCACGTATACAACAAAGTGATGAGGCAATGAAAACCACATGAAAAACTACATAAAACTGATTCTCTTTTTTCTCTCTCTCTCACTGTCCCACTCTCTCTTAAAAAAATATGTAATGAGTGCATTTCTGTCATGCGATTTATATATTATCTTAGAGATATAAATCACATTCAAGTATCCAAAACACTAATTGATTTCTGATATCTAATTCATATATTTTCCTAAATAATATAGATGCATTCTCAAAATTCAAATGTAGAGATCCCAGTTCAGTGAATTCTCAATACGTCGACATGACCGAATGGTTTTCTTTCCAAATTATTGCTTTTATGTTGCGTAAAATATTTGTAACTAGAGGAAATCAGATTGCCATATTTGAAGCTGTCGCCTTAATAGTGAATGATTTCACCAACAAAACAGTGGATCTAAACAATGTGACTAAAATATGTGACCGCCGACATCAGGGTACCACTCGGACAATGCCGCCAATAGCATGAGTGACACTTGATGTTGGAGCAGTAGGCGAGTGGGACATAGTGGTCTTGTGCTTTGTCAACTGTTCCTTTTTCTTTTCTTTTCTCCTTTCTCTCCCTGGTGGCTATTTGTCATTCTCAGAAGACTACAGACTTCCCTTCTGCTGGACCTTTTTGAACTCTGCTGTCTTTGAACATCATGGATATTGCAAAAGAAACTATTTACTAGGCAGTAATTATATGCCACCCTTCATGTAAAGGTAAATGATAATGAGGTATGTGCAAAGAATAGGCAGCCCTGTCAAAGAGAAAAAGAGGGGCTTTTAAAACTGAGAGCCATACAAAATGCCTTATAGACTTGTTCTGGAGTAACTGTATCAATTAACCACGCTAAAAGCTCCAACTTGGATGGGTACTGCACACAGCATGTCTACCAGTGTTTTATTATCAAGTCCATTATGATGAGTTCTTGTCCTCGACAAAGGGAGAACAGAAAAAGAATTCAGGCTGACAAATTAGACTTGAAATCAGTTTCATTTACATAACGACTGGAAGTTCATTAATAACAGAGTTTTAATTATTCATGCTCTTGTTTCACTAGATACAGCAGTTTTCCCCCTGCTGTGCGGGATGTCTGGATTAGCTAAAATGAACCTTAGCAAACTGATAGGCTGCCCAGAAACTCCACGGCTTTTCTCCTTTCACACTGCTAGAGATGAGTGGGGGGTGGGGGTTTGGCGTGTGTATACAAATTGGGGGCCGGTAATGAGAAGCGGGGCGAGGAAGAGGAAGGCGATGAATAGGGAGAAAGGATGCTGCCTAGCACGATTTGTTTGGGTCTATATTACATGTTTCCCAAAAAGAAAGAAAAGAAAGAGAAGAAAAAAAAATGCAACTGTTGTGCATTTGTACTCGTGGGAATTTCCACCTGAGATACTGGCACTTTAAATATCAATCATTGCAAGATTTCCCAGTGGGGCATACTACTAATATGATTATGCGTATGTATGGAATTCTTTTTCTTTGTGTGCATTTGGAGAAAAAAAAAGAGAGGGTTTTAAAAAAAAAAAAGGAAGAAACTTATTTACCTTTGCATTTACCTGGACAAACCTGAGAAACAGGTTTGCAGTAGACTTTAATACAGTTTCTTTTAGTGAGATCGGAAGTGATGTTTTTGTTCTTACTGGTATTAAAAAATGATACTAAGGATACTTTTCTGCAAAGTACTTAAAGTGTCTTTACACATATCAATCTTCTAATCCAGTCTCTGCACCATCTTGTGAAGTAAGTGTTCAGAGCTGATCACCCAGAGGTTTTCGCATTTCTGGTCTATGTATTATAATAACTTAGGTAACCATCTCACTACAGAGAATCCAGGACAAGTAAAACAATACTGACTCGTTTCCAACACCTTTGTAGCTCAGTTCATTGGGGAAAGAGACCAGGGGAAAACCTCTTTTTGATTTGAAATTGGACAACAGCTGCAGCATTGGTTTTCCAGGACTGTCTTTAGAACAACTTTGGAACAAAAGTCCTCATTTTGGGGGGGACCATCGTCTAAAACAAATATTAAAAATGCTTTGAAGGAAAAAAAAAAAAAAAGAAAGGAGAAATCACACTTAACAAGAGCTGACTGAGTACCAAACACTATTTCCACATTCTCCTACTTGGATTAAACTTCACAAAAGTTATTATATACATTTTACTGAGGAGGAAATTGAGCCCCAGAGAGACCAACAGTGTAACTGGTGAAGGAGGGAGAAAGAAATCCAACCCGCTCTGTCTAATGCAATCCGCAAACATTTGAAGACAATAGCGACTTATGTTTTTTCAACAAAGTTTATACAACTTATTTTATTTTCCTATCTTAATTTTCTTTTCCCTAACACTGGTAAATGACTTTTGACAGAATAAATACAACAATCTTTTCCCCCCTCCCAAGGAAATGGATGACTTTCTTAGCTCTTGACTGACTGGGAAATCACAAATGCCTAGTGTTTAAAACAGTTAGTAATATACTTGGAAACCCTCAGGAACCAGATGCTGATGAGAACAAGGGCCAAGGAACTGCATAATTGAGTAAAAGTAAAAATTAGACTACTTATCTGATACCTTTTTGTCAAACGCCATATTTGTAGATCGTGTAGGAAAAAAATTAATCACCAGCATCTGCCATCTCTCATGAATTGAGTTTGCTTCTATGTGAGCATTTTGTCTACATATGTGAAGGATGATCATGGACAATAAAACTCATTTTCCCTTCTTCCTTCTTCCTTCTTTGTTTGTTTGTTTGTTTTAATTAGTGGTACTGGGGATGCAATCTAGAGCTTTGTGTATGCTAGGCAAGCTCTGTACCACTGAGCTCCACCCCCCACCCCCGTTCTTTATTTTTTATTATTTGTAACTCAGTTATTCTTTTGTGTTTAGAAGAATCCGTGTTTACTGGTTAGTTTAAATGCTATGTTTCCTTCCACTCCTTCACTTATCCAGATTTCCCTGGGTGCCCACCACTCTCACTTCCTCAGCTACATAGAGAGATTTTGAATGATTATTTCCTGCTTCAGAGTGATCAGAAAGTAATGTATTTACAACATTTTATCTTTTTATCTCTCTGAGGTACAGATAGATATTAAAGTACAAAGAGGTTGCATGACAAGCCTAAGGGGGAAGAAAGCATTTTGAAGAGATTAAACAAGATCCTTTGCTAGTGAGCTACCCAAGCAACATGCTAGGACTTAGTAGAAAGTATAATAAACGGACGTTAACATGATGTAAAAGTCAGAATCAACACAGGCAGCTAATGTATTATTGACACTCTGAAACATTTCAAAAATTGCCATAGTCAGACTGAAAATTAAGCCAAAAAGAACACTCTTAATTCCTTGACCAGGACTTCCTACAATAGTAATATGTTCTTGGAAAAGATAATGAATATTAAACTTTTAAAAGACTAAAACTATGACAAAAACTTTATTGCTCAGTTTGTAATGTGTTTGTTATGCTTTAGTTCTATTTTCTGGACTCCCCCCCTTTTTTTCCCTTTAAAAACTTAGCAATATTGCCAAAGGACAAAGAAAACAATGCAAGGGAGGAAGCATCTGGAAGGCTTGGATCTGCAGCTCACTCCCTCATGCTGGTGGTGGGTGCTGTTTTGGGCGTCAGGAGGGATTCCTTGTGCTGATATGTGATTTCCAAGTGCAAGTATCAGTCCTCGTCCTGATAATGTGCTGTCACCTGTCTGCACAAGTGCTGCTGTCTCCTTTAGAACTAGCATATAATGTACACCCGAATGAGGAAAGCCAGAGGGTCTTGAAGCAAGGAAAATGCTAGGAATTTTGCAGGAAAGATAGAGGCCTTGGACATGCTTCCTGTAGTCTGTGTTTTTGCACATCTCTTGCCTGGTTCAGAGCAGCATTCAGAGGCAATTTGGTAAAAACCAAGAAGTCTGAAGTTTTTGTCCAGTTTCTGACCATTTCATTCTTCATTAATAGAATAAAAGGGATGACTCTAACTTCTTAGCAAAATTTTCAATCAACAAGGAAACATTAAAGAATACAATTTTTGCTATTTTTTTGGTGTGTGTATATGGTGCTGGGGATTGAACCCACGTGCTTACACATTCTAGGCAAGCACCATACCACTGAGCTACATCTGCAAACCAAAATACAACTTCTGCAAAGTGTGCTACCTAAGCTTCTGACTCTGTAATGTCTGATGTGAGGAGTGGAAAACTTGAAATTTTAAGAAAAAAATCTTAGGAAATTTTAATATAACCTGTCAAAGGCAGGAATTAGGAATACCCCTCCTTTTTTTTTTTTTTTTTTTAAGGTAAAAATGTGCAATTTTTGCCAGTCATGATGGCTCACAACTGTAATCCCAGCTGCTTGGGAGAAGGAGGCAGGTGAACCACAATGAATTGAGGTCTTTCTGGGCAACTTGGCAAGAACCTGGCTCAAAACAGGAAACAAAAACTACTGGGGTGCAACTCAATAGTAAAGCACCCCCGGGTTCAATTCCTACCACCGGAAAGAGAGAATTGCAATTTTTATTTTAACTTTGAAAAATGAAACAATTCATGAATTTTTCTCAAGATAGTTGAGGTAAGTCAGCTGCTATAAATTTTTAGCAGTTGAATTTGTAAATCTTATTCCTTTTTAGTAATGGAGATTGAACTCAGGTGTCACACATGCCAGGCAAGTGCTTTGCCAGTGAGCTATCACCCTGCTTCTGGATTTGTAAAAAAAGATTTTTAAAAACATTTTATTTGGGTTGGGTATTTAGCTCAGCGGCAGAGCACTTGCCTAGCATGCGCAAGGCCCTGAGTTCAGTCCTCAGCCCTGAAAAAAAAAAAACAAACAAAACAAAACACTTTATTTAAAAAATAAGATGCTATGTAGTTTGAAGTATAATCAACACAACATAATGTCTGGAAACATCAACCCAATCATTGGGGCTCTTTCAAACCAATATATTTTTAAAAATGCTTAATATAGGGGGTAGGGGAAAAGGAGGGAGGACAGGAAGGGAGACAATCAACAATGTAGCATACTCTTTTATCCCCTGAGAATCCAAATAATACTTATGCAATCATTTAATTCTGTAAAATTCACAATCTAAGCATTTCTATTGCTTGTAGGGGCAAAATATAGAAGAATCAAGGGATTGGGGTGTGGGCGATGTGGAGGTAATTCTGGTTCAAGAACAAATGCATATCCTATTGTTACTTTATATGCATTTATGAGGGGCTGGAGCGGTGGCTTGGTGGTTACAGTGCTTGCCTGGCATGCGTGAGTACACGAGTTCAAACCCCAGCACCACGTACACAACGAAGCGTCACAGCAATGAAAGTCAAATGAAAAAATGAGTTAAGATTGATTCTCTCTCTTTCTATCTCACTGTCCCTCTATCCCTTCAAAAAAAAAACTAAAATATCCAAAGGATAAACAAAGCTTGTTCCAAATTTACAACTGTGCATTGGGTTTCAGTTTAGAAATAACACAATAAGGGAAAGAGGAAGAGAAGAAAGGAAGAGGAGCACTGGAGATGAGGTACAGCGTTGAGAAATAATCAAGTTGGGAAATAAGGAAAGGGAAGGAAGAGAATAAAGAAAGAAGAAAATAGAAGCCAAGCAAAACAGAGAGGTGGGATAACTCGTTTTTTTGATAAGCTAATAAAATCAGCAACTGCTTTGCGGGAAGGCACTTCCAAAGCCAGACGTACAGTGTGAAGTCAAATAGCCACTGAAACTGCTCAAAAGTGCTTTGCTCTTCTGGGTTTGAAAAGTGTGGCCTGTTTAGGAAAGGAGAATGTGATGGAAATATTAGGGATGGAAAGTTCATCAGTGCATTGGTATTTACGACCAGATACATGGTCCATAAATTCTGTGAAGCAAATAGCTATGAAACAGGAATAATAATTTCAATAGAAAAAGAATGTGTATAATAGAAGAATTTGCTATTTCTTTAAATATCATATCCTAGGTGAATTGAAATCCACATTGAAACGGAAATGTAACACTTTGAAGATGTTCTCAGCAACAAATTCTAACAGTAAATTGATAAATTTATTGCATAGACCCTGACATATTTATTATTCTTTTGTTTGCGAGCTTATTATTATCTCAATTTAAAAATTAGACAGTGAGGGCTGAAGTGGTGGCTCAGCAGTTGTGGTGCTTACTTTGCATGCACAAGGATGTGAGTTCAAACCCCAGCGCCACGTACACAATGAAGTGTCAGAGCAACAAAAGCCACACGGAAAACTAAATAAAATACATTCTCTCTATCTCTCACTGACCCTCTCTCTCTCTTTTTTAAATTAGACACTGAAATTTGCAATTATAATTTCTGGTGAATTACTTGAATCTTAAGTTTCAAGAATCTGCTGAATATAAAAAACTCATCATGTCTTTTGTAATCTTTCACTATGGCTTCCATCCTTGATTTATTCTTTCCTATTTCCAGTCTTTCTAAAATCTTCACTTTAGTTCCAAAATGTCTTTAAAATTCCAATGAAGAAAATGTGGTATACGTGTAAAATGAAGTTTTATTCAGTCATAAATAAAAATGAAATTATGTCATTTGCAGGAAAATAGATAGAATTGGAGACCATCGGGTTAAGTGAAATAAGCCAAACTCAGAAGATCAAGGGTCATGTTTTCTTTCACATGTGGAAACGAGAGAGGGAAGGGAAAGAAAAGTGGGGATTAGTAGAGGAAAGGGACCAGAAGGAAGGGGACCAGAAGGGGAGGTAGAGGGAAATAGTGCGGAATGTTATTGGCCAAATTGTTTTGCTAAATCATGTGCAAAATATGTAACAACAAATTCCACTCATTGCGTACAATTATAATATACCCATAAAAATATGAAAAAATTTCTCAAATTCTCCTTACTGTCGGATACATCTATGATAGAGCTAAATCAGTATGTACATTTAGTTCTTTGTTGTAAACCCTGCCAAAAAACAGAATATATATAAATTTATTGCTTCCCCCTTATCTACTTTCTCTTAAATGGCTTCTTTGACTCCTACAGAGAGAAACAAAACCTTACACCAAGAATTCTAAATTTGTTTTTTAAAGCAATTTACACAAGCAGGATGTTCACTTGATTTTCTGCAGAGGAATCTCACTTACTGTGAAGTAGGGAAATTATCAAACTGCAGGGTAGCACATGCTTGGAGTTAGGAGGGCTTATCTTAGCCAGATTTGGCTCTAAAATGTATATGCATACCTGGATTGGCAGAGGCTACAGAGGGGAAAAACAAGGAGAATGCTGTGTGTAGAGGCCTGATGAAGAGATTGCTCTTGATACCTGAGTATGTGTTAGATGACATTTTCAAGTTTGTAGTCCATTTATTCCAATGTTCTTGCATGTTCTCACCAGGTGTTTTTCAATGAAGCACAAAACTTCCCCTTGTTGACTCCAAGAGGAAACCTTCAGGTAGGTTTAATGCAGAAGATTAAGACTGCATTAAGATTAAGTCTGAAATGTACTGCTACCAATTAGCCCTCTAGTATTTCTGTAAGCCTTGAATTTTTGATGCGATCAATGACACCAGTGGAGCCATCTTCTGTGGAGTGGTTATTAAAGATATAAAAATCAATACAAAGATGATACTTGGAAATCTATAGCACAAGATAATGAATCACCATGAGAGCCGACTAAGAATGTCAGCAAACCAAACAGAAGGTTTGTGCATAACAAAGTATTTTGTGGCAGTAGAATTTAAGCTAAATTTTGCGAGAGCCAGGAATCTTCAGGCTAACTTTGTGATACATTTGCATGACAATATTTTAAGATTTTAATAAGATTAACACAAGTTCAGCCAGGCAAAGGGCTCCTACTATACAGATAGAAAACAGAATGGTGAGAGAGAGAGAGAGAGAGAGAGAGAAGAGAATTGAGATGTCAAGACAGCCAATAATGGCATAATTTAACTTTAACTAATGACAAAATAACCATCAAAACTTTCTCTGTCAGTAATCCTCACTCAATTTCTTTTAAATGAAACATTATTTGCTTGCCCCTCAAGTCCGTAAGTCCTGATTGTTATTGGAGCTGTGTATTGGAGTTTCACAGAACAGTCCAAATTTAATTTGAACTGGGGATTGATTTCGTTTTCTTCAAAGGAAGATTTTTTTTTCCTTCCAAAATTGAGCTAGTGCATGACTTTGCAAGTTCATTTTGGTTTTCTCCTTGACACAATTATAAGTGACATGAGAACATTTATGTGTTTTGTCCTTTGGGGACACCACAATGTTGCTAATGATGCCACAAATGACTGGGAGCTATGTTTTGCCTTTAGAAATATGGATTCCCTATAATTTCCCATTTGCTGCCAGAAAAAGCAAAAGTCAGCAGGACTGCCCCGGTCACCAGTCCACTAAACCATTGTGTATTTAATAGATACGGAGGTTTATGAATGGGATTTCCCAATTTATAACTATGTAAATAAAGTTTTATAGGTAGGGATTAAGAGAGAATGTGTTTTTGTGTATGTTGGGTGGTGCAGCAGTCATAAATGTTTCCATTTCCTTCTTCCTCTGGGCACATATATGAGTCCCTCATTGGAACTCGTAAGTGGCTGCCCTGATGGAGGGACATGCACATAATCACTGTGCATTAAGTTCTTAACAGCAGAGTCTGGCTCTTCACTAATCTGTAAACTCACTGATTTACAGAGAGATGCTTTTATTTTTCTTGGAGTTTTTTCTTCTACTTCTCACCCCAGTGCCAACACAATTTCCAGAAAATGAAACAATGATTAGTTTATGCTAGTGTATATTAAGTTTGGTTTTCTCTGCATTTTCACTGCATGTTTCAAAGGTTGACTTAATCAGCTGTGAGTTGTTAAGGAGTCAGTCAGGGTGGAATTCCCACAGATTTTTTTTCTACTAGTATCATATAACAATAAGAGACAGAGACACACCTTGTGTAGTTTTAACAAGTCTTTGCAGTTTTGACTTAATTTGTTTCCCTCCCCTTTACCCCCTGAGGCTCCCAAAGCAAATGAACCATTCAGTAGCATAAAACAAGGGGAATTAGTTTAGACTTCAATAAAACACAGACTTCTTGCTGACAGTATCTGACTGGATGCAGAAGGTCTGTAGTCTAAAATACTCTGGTGCCTTGATTGTCCTGACAACTCATGATTGTCCTCTTGAACTTCTACTGCATGGGGAACCTCAACTCTACTACAGACGTTCAGTTCCCATGCTCAGCCTCAGTGGTCTTCGGACCCAAGCTTCGGTAACTTCAGAAATGGAATCTATGCTACAGCTGCACGAATACACTTGGTAGTTTCCAAGAGTTCAAGAATCAGGGTTTAAACGGGATAATTTCTCAGACCTCTTTTAGGAACTGTGAAAAAGCACAGAAGGTACAGGAAATGCTATTTTTCATAGTTAGGAGATCTTGAAGTGGCATTGAAGGAAAACAGTTACATAGAAGAAAGTGTTTTTACATCTCATGCAAGCTTTGAAAGTCTTCTGCCTAGTAAATCTATATTCTTGCTGGTCTGGTGGTGGTTTTTATTTGTTTGGGGAGTAGGGGGATTGAACCCAGGAGTGCTTCACCTCTAAATTTCAGCTAAATTGCTGAGGGTGGCTTCAAATTTGCAATCCTTCTGCCTTAGCCTCCCAAGTCGCTGGGATTACAAGTATGAGCACACCACCATGTCTGGCCTTGGCGATGGGTTTTGATGCCTTAAAAGGTATTTTTGCCAGTTACAGTAATTCTAGTTACTGAGAGGCTGAGGCAGGAGGATCACAAGTTCAAGGCCAATCTCTGCAAATTAGCAAGACCCTCAACAACTTAGCAAGACCCTGTTTCAAACTAAATAAAAAAAATAGAAAGGATTAGATATGTAGCTCAGAGGTAAGACATCCCTGAGTTTAATATCCAGTAGCAAAATTAATACACACACACACACACACACACACACACACACACACACATACCTATCCAGGAATTGCACACATGACCATAAGGGAGTTACATTTTTTAGACAAGTCTCAGGAATCTGAACACTTCTGAGTCAATGCTTTACCAGACCTTCTAGGATCCACACCTCCTATTGGTTACTTGGTGTTTAAGAATCCAGTTAAATGAGTGAAACCAAATCCTAGAACCTCTAACTTTAGGGGAGAGAGGGCAGGATAGAAATATATTAATGCAGGAAGAGTGCAAGTTAAGATATAACCAAGTGTGTAGGAAAAAGAAAGGACTAGAAAGAAATATAACAAAATGTTAGTGATTCTTTTCCCTGAGTGTTGACATGAACAATGACTTTTATTTCATTCTTGTATGTTTTAATATTTACTCATTTTCTACAATAGAGTTTCTATCATAAGTAGAAAAAAATCGAATAGTGCAATCTCACTGATGAAATTACTGTTATTCACAAACTGAATACATTTTACAATGGTAGTGCCTTTGGCTACAGAGGAAAGATTATTTCCAAGGAAGGACGACTGATTTTACATCTATTAATTGACGAGGCTTTGGGCAAAAATCAGAACTTCAGATCCTGGAAGCTGAGTACAGTGAAGATTTGATAGACAGAAGGAAGAAAAAGTAAGGTTAATGGAAGATCTTTCAGACAGCAAGAACAGCATTAGTGAGGGTGGAAGAACATGAAGAATGTGAAAACAAGGCAAATCGAGCCTTATCTGAAAGTGAATAATAAATGAGATTAGGAGTAAACTGACCTTGAATTTGAAAGTAAAGAGACGTGAGCAGAATTCTGTATATTGAATACCAAAATTAAGGAACTCCATTCAGAAATAAGTTTCTGGAACAAGCAAAATCAACCTTACTTACTGTCAGACTGATTTCTACTTTGGGGGCTGTAAGTCACTAGCATTGGTTCTGTTTTATTAACATGATAACTTTCTCTTTACTTCCAAGGAAAAGCACATATAATGCTTTTACTCTTCATAATTCACTTGCTTACTTGATTATGCATTGATTTTTCTGTATCTGTAGCCCATCTGGTTGCAAAACTTTCATTGACTTCATGGAACTACATAATAAGTATCGGTTGATGTTAATGTACATACATGCAATAAAACTGTCAGCTCAGTCATCTTTCTGATACCTGAGGTATAACAAAAGCACCGTCAGACAGTGAGGCAACACTGTCTGAAAAGGAGTGTACGTAATGGAAAGAGCATCATGGCCTTTGGCCTCAGGGGGATGTGGGTTCAAATCCTGCCTCTGCCACTTGCTACTGATTAGTCAAACTTGATCAAATTAAACTTTGGAACTTCATTTCTTTATCTTTGAACTGGGAACAGATTCTTATTCATAATATACATTTTTTGAGAATTAAATGAGATATGCATATATTAAGGCATACAACAGAGTGGCAGGCACACAATAAACTCAATAATGATGGTTCAGCATATTCGTGGCTTATTTTCCTCCTTTTTCTTTTTCTTCTTTTGCAGTGCTGGGAATTAAGCCTAGTGCCTTGTGCATGCTAGGCAAAAACTCTACCATTGACTTATACCCTCAGCCCCTTCTTTATTATTTTTTTAAACATAAAACGTTTGCACATCTTTATGGGGTATAGTATAATCTGATAAATATATACAATGTATAATGGGCACATTGGGGTCATATACACTCCCATCTCATCAAACATTAATCATTTCTTTGTGTTGGGAACTTTCATACTCTTCTAATTGTTTTGAAATGTATCATTGATTTCTGTAAAGAGTAGGTACCCTATTATGCTTCAGAAAACTGAAACTAACTCCTCCTTTCTAACTGTGTTTTGATACCCCTTATCTAACTTCTCTCCATGCTCTTTACCTCTGTCCTTCCTCGTCTCTAGTGACCAACGTTTCACTCTGTGCTTTTATGAGATCTCCTTTTAGCTTCCACAAATGAATGAGAGCATATAGACATTGTCCTCACAGTTTACTCTTCCAACATCTTGCAACTTAAAATCGGACTATGTATGAAATAGACTCATCTTCTACGGTTTCAAACCTCTCACTATTAAGGTCATTGTCTCCAGATTTCTCAACTGGTTCACTGTGGGGATGTCCAGAAACTAAAAGAAAGCAGCTTGATGGGCCAACAGGAAGAGAAGAGGAACCCATCCTCCGGGAGGGAGCACTTGGGCTGGATGAAGCTCAAAGCCTGTGGGTTCTGTTTCAGCCAGACAGTAAGCTTCGTTCACAAGACCAGCATTGGGGTCTCACAGGTTTGAGAGCAGCTGTAGTAATTGCAGTTCCCCTGGAAGTGAATGAATTCTGTCTGCTCCTCCTGGAAACTTGACTGTTGCAATGTGAGGGGTTTTGGTGGGGTGCAGACCTGGAAGAGTGGAAGCCTTGCTAGCTGAGATTCACATAGCCTCATAGTGAACTGCCCAACGCCTTCAATGATCTGCTTTCCTCACTACCTGTGAAGCAGTGCATTAGGTATACCCTGGATATTATAAAGCATGGTATCTCTAGATGTTTAGCCCAGAAAAGGACAATGAATCCAAAATTTACTCACTATTACAAATCAGATCTTGGATCCCATTTCTTCCATCAGAACCCTTATGAAACATAATTTACTATACAGAGATGAGCTTTTCTTTTTCTGGTGTTAAGATTTACTTTTTAGCCAGGCCCAGTGCTGCACACCTGTAATCCCAGAGATTTAGGTGGCTGAGGCAGTAGGATCACAAATTTGAGTCCAGCCTAAGCAACCTAGCAAGGACCTAAATAACTTATTGAGACCCTGTTTTAAAAAAAATTAAAAGGGCTGGGGATGTGGCTCAATGATGAAGCACCCCTGGGTTAAATCTTCAATATAAAAGAAAAGAAAAGGTTGATTTTTTACATGTCTATTTCACTGTAAGGAAATGGCAGTTGTTATGGTGTTACACAACTGTAGTCCCCAGCTACTTGGGAGGCTGAGGCAGGAGAACTGCAAATGTTGAGTCCATGCTTGGCAATTTAGCAAGACCCTGACTCAGAATAAAAATAAAAAGAGCTGGTGATTAAACTCATGGGTATAGTTCTCCTGGGCTCAATCCCCAGTACTGGGGGGGGGGGGGAGGAAAGAAGGAAGGGAGGAAGGAAAGAAAGAAGGAAGAAAGGAAGGGAGAAATAGCAGATAGTAGGGATCACACTTAACACTTTTTAATTCTTTTGGTGCTGGGATCCAAATCTAAGCTACATTCATGCAAGGCAAACACTTTTCCACTGAGTTATACTCCTAGTCCTTTTGTACTTCTTTGATGTAGAAAATTTTGGAGATGTTTTAAACTCCCATAAATTAATTAAATGAGTTGGGTTTTTTTTCTGGGAATTGAATTGATTGCTTTATGCATGCTAAACACATTCTACAACTGAGCTAGCTACAATTTGTAAAAAATAACCTTTTTACAGAAAAATCAATTCCCAGCACCACACACACACACACACACTGTCACATCAAGTGGGTGAGACAAAAAAGTGAACTTAGCTTGCACTTTCTCTGATTTTAAGTTCTCAGTTAACATGAGAAAAATCCATCTTAAACTACCATTTGCATTTGAAGGAATGGGTGAGTGGTTATGATAGGCAGATAGGTCTAAAGAAACATGGAGAGCAGAATGTGTATTTGGTTCATCTGATGCGTTTGCTTGGAAATTTCTTTTGAAAACTCAGCCTTTGCAATCTCTTCATCCATTTCTTAAAATTATATATAAAAAAAGTGCACCTGGGTGTGGTCACACAGGCCTGTGAGCCCAGCCTCTGGGGAGACTGAGGCAAGGGATCACAGGTTTGAGGCCAGGCTTGACAACTTAGCAGACCTTGTCTCAAAATGAAATATAAATAGGGCTGGGGATGTTGCTCAGTGGTAGAGCACCCCTAGGTTCAATCCCCACTACTACAAACAATAACGAAAACAAAATGGGTTTTAGTCAGATTGGTGATAATTACTCAAGATCAAGTTGAGATGCAGATTTGGGATGGAAGCCTGCAAATGCTCTCCTGGCCTTGTTGCTTTTGCTCTGTGGTTCTGGGGATGGAGCCTAGGGCACTGTATACGTTAGGCAAGCACTCTATCTCTAAGCCACTTGCCCAGACTTGCCATGTATTTTTGACAATGACACTGTCCCAAAATGTTGGTTATAAGGAATAGACATTATCCATCTATGCGTCTTATATTACCACAGCAATAAATGTTTATTGATAGATTTAAAAAAAGCTACAATATTTTTATTAAGTTTTTTAAAAATAGTGAAAGAAATAGAAAAAATTTATTTTTCCATTTGCTTTTTGTTATTCCTCCACTTAGTTGTGTATGTGGTACTGGGGTTCGAACCTGGGTTCCTTGCTTATGCCAGGCAAGTGCTCTACTGCCAAGCTCCCTCTCCAGCCCCATGTCACAATATTTTAACAACAGTGTAGAATTTTTGAAGCATTACACTAAAGCGTTGTCTTAATATCTAACAATCCTTTCCATAGCAATTATTTCTTGACTTTCGTTTGATATATATTATATACTTTTAAGTCCTACTGTGTTCACTGGGTTATATTTTGAAAATAGAAAAAATGAAAGAAATACAGAAAAATTATGATGGGAATGTATCTAAAAGGATATTCTTCCAATAAATAACCTATTATAAATACCTGGTCTTTAAAAAGTATTAGCAATATTTTTGCTTTGCTAATTTTTGCCCCTTGAAATGAATTTTACAATAAATACCACTGTTGAGTAATGTCATGTAATGTAAGCTAAGTGATAGAGTATAAGTTACATGAACATGGTCTTGATTTCCATCCCCAGGACCACAAAATTAAATAAATAAATACATAGATAAATAAGTTATAACAGTATGGTTAATTTAAAAAGACTAGTTGGACACAGTAGTGCACACCTCTAATTTTAGTTACTCAGGAGGCAGGAAGATCACAAATGTTAGGCCAAAATCAGCAACTTAGGGAGGCCCTGTTTCAAAACAAATAAAAAGGGCTGGGGATGTAGCTCAGTGATAGAGTACCCCTGGGTTCAGTCTCCAAGAATTAAAAAAAAATTTAAACTTCAGTTAAGGTATAAGGTTTTACATATTATTCTAATAAATAGTTTTTAATGGTTCAGTAGATAACTTATTTAAGCTTTATAATATCATCTTCTGCATTTGGATGATCAAAATGAAAAGACACTAGTAATAAGTAATAACATTTACAATAAGTATCCAAATAAAATGAATGATATTTCAACTTTCATAAAACTATCAATTTCACTTTATTTTTCAGTACTGGGGATTGAACCCAGAGGTGCTTTACCTCGATCTATATCCTCAGGCCATTTTTATTTTTTCTTTGAGACAGGGCCAAGCTAATTTGCTAGGACTGTCCTCGAACTTGCAATCCTCTTGCCTCAGTCTTTTGAATAGCTGGAATTACAGGCATGCGCCAGCATACCTAGCAATTTCACATATTTGTGTCTTTAATATTATCTTTGGAAATAGGATAGAAATGTATAACATATAAATGTAAATAAGATAGTGACCAATTACATTTTAAAGATTAGAAAGCTTGAGAGTTGTAATGCCCAATTTTGGACTGAACCCAGGTGCTCTAGGGCTCTATAAACCATACCTGGTATTATTTTCTTTGCTCTGTTACCTTCTGTCTCTAAATGAAAGGAGGAGGTGGTGGATCGGAGAGATATGCTTTTGCTAAAGGAGGAAGGAGAAATCTAGTGACACGTTCTCTTCTGACTGAGCACCATAGTCTGTTTCTTAGAAGGATGAATGTGACTAGAAACATGGACTATTGGCAAATCTACTGGAGAGACAGAGTCATTAGCCTTACATGGGTTCATTAAGTTCTAATGGTGATCATAATCATGGCTGTGATTTGGAAGAACTAGGCCTCCATCCCCCCTGAATGGCTTTTTGTTTTGTAGTTTCTTTTTTATTCTGCTTCCTGAAACTCTATGCCAATTCAAGTTTTCATGTTTCTGAAATGGAAACAAGCCTCCTAATTGATTCTCCAACTACTCTCTGTGCCGAGTTGGCAGGCACCCTGCTTGCAGGGTACTTTACATGTCACATTACCTGGGCTGGCCAGGATGCATTTGACAGACAAAGGGATGCCAACTATTTTCCTTCCTGGCATTTACAAGAAGGATAATACAACTCCTTTAGGAGAGAAGCTGCTAAAAGGGACTTGGGAGTTTGGTATCCTTAATAATTCCCAAAAGGCTGGGAATGTAGTTCATTGGTAGTGTGTGTGTGGGCTTAGCCTGAGCAAGGACCTGGGTTCAATCCCCAGCATGACCAAAAGATAAACAAATAAAATTATTAGTAATAATAGTAATTCTATAGCTTCCAGGTTTGTGGACTGCAGGAGAGTCACGAGACTTAAACAAGTAGAGAGAGGAGGTGGAATAATAGCATTTTAGTTAATCAGTAAATTAGTGGTTACTGTGTGCCAGGTTACTGCTGGCACATAAGTGCTGTGTTTCTACTGACTTGTTTATAATATGCCACAGCTCTTTGAGATGGTTGCTAATGCTTTCTTTTTTTTTTTTGTAGATGAGAAATTTGAAGGCCACTTTCACATAGCTGATAAATACCAAAACCACTATCTGGATTATTAAACTAATGCAAACTTGAATTTAGGTTGGTGCCAAAGACTAGACTTTTATTCATTTTGTTATAGGTGGGACCGAAGATCCTGTGTATCTACCTCCATACAGAAATGACAGCATCTCGGAATATACAATTACTTAAAAACTACCAGAAAAGCAATTGACCATGATGGTTCAGCGAAATGGAAATGTGAGGCTATCCTCTTTTCCTGTTCTGAGTCATCTACCACTTGTGGAGAAGTAGCTGAAGTGGGGTGTTCTGCACCTCTTCCTATGTCTACAAAGGAATGCATCTAATAATTTCAGGCTTCACTTATGAAAATGTCAATAATTGATCTCCACTTGACTATGTGATTTGTGCTCTCCAGACATACTCCAGGCATCCTCCAGACTTCCTAAGATCACAAGCATACTTTCATAAGTAATCTAGGAAGGCAGCCAGCCTGAAGAAGCACACATTAGAACTTGTCGCATGAAGAGAGGGAAGCCTGATGCACAGTATTGTATCCCCCATCTTTACTTAGGATCACAATTCTGTCCTCTATCTGAAGATTCCCCAATACAATGACTTAGAAACCACTGGCAGATAAAGCACAACACATTTACACAATGCTTGAATTCATACCTTAATTAGATCCATTAGGTCTTATTTTGAAACTAATCATTTACCTTAAGAATCTATGTAGGCTCCATACTCTTCAGAACTAGTTGTGAGGTTTAGAGTTGTAAGTGGTCTGTGACCTAGAAGGAAGACAAACAAACCCGGTTCAAAATCAGCATAGAAAAGATCAATGGGAATGAAGATGCATTAGCATGTGCATTAAATATTTTGTATCAGATTCAAATTATTAAGGCATTTATTAATTTAGAGGTAGGGATGGACAGAATTTAAGTAAGACAACATCCATGTTTGTGCCCCTATGCTTTAGGCACCAGTGCAGACCAAAAAGCACAAGGGTCTAAAATGATTACTGAAACTGAACAATGTAAGTGAACCCAGAAGGGAGGAGCAGGCTGCCACCCACCTAGGGAAATGGGTTAATAAAAAGATCAATTGCACTCTTATCTCGTTAGTCATTAGACAGCCCATTGATGCCACCTGCTTACTTTAAGTGTAAAAGTACGGGGCAGTCATTGGAAAGCTGCCACCATTGCTTGTGAACCCCTTTCTTTCTGTCCTGGAGAGGGAGGGAGGCCGAACTCTGACCTTGAGAAGCGGAGCATCTGTTCCTCCAGTGAAGGCAGATGTGAGGGGAAATCAAAAACCAAATCGTTGGGGGTGGAAGGGACATGAACAGACTAGACTAGGAAGTGTTTGTAAATTTAGTGCCAACACGAACTCAAGAAATGTTTTAAATATAAAAAGTAAAATGCCTCAGGGAATATTCCTCCCTCCTAGGAAGTTATTCCTTCAGATACAAAGTGGCTGTGTATAAAAATACAGAGATGACACAAACTTTAATGGTCTTTGAGAAACCACTGACGTTCAGTTGTCAATTGTTCTTTGTGAAAACATAAGGAAAAGTTTACCTGTTTGGCTTTGGTATCAATTGCCAATGACTAAAAGTTAAAGAAATTTTTACAGATTTCCTTAAAAAAAGCAAGGGCCAGCCGGGAATGCTGGTATATGCATGTAACCCCGGCAACTTAGGAGGCTGAGGCAGGTGGAGCGCAAGTCTGAAGTCAGCTTCAGCAACTTGGTAAAACCCTGTCTCTAAATAAAAAGTAAAAAGGATGGAGGATGTAACTCAGTGGTAAAGTGCCCAAGGGTTGAATTCCCAGTGCAAAAAAAAAGAGAGAGAGAGAGAGAGAGAGAGAGAAAGACAGAGAAAAGCAAGGGCAAGGGCCTGCTCACCATAGAAAAAGAAAAAACTGTTTTATGTATTGATAATAGGATCTCTGAGGCATCAATTACTGCCTATTTCTATCAGTTTTTGTTTTTGCAAACTTCAGCTAAAAATGGACCCTCCCATTTTTTTTTTCTTGTCCTCTGACACTTAAACTTAAAGGCATCAGATAGATCACTGGTAGGACTCCAGATCTTCCCACCTTTGTAGAAGAAGGCTATTCTTTTCTTTTTTAAAAAAATAAAATTAGTGTATTTTTCTCATTTATTTTTGGTAATATGGTATTTATTATTTAGTCATTATTAATAGTTAAGCAGTTAATGTTTAATTGACTACCAAATATGTAATTGACTTTCTGCATCGAGCATTCTTACTGCCGATAAAAGTACCTTGCAGGAGGTAAAATATAAGCCTGGTATGGTTGTGCAAGCCTATAATTCCAACAACTTGGGAGGCTGAGGCAGGAGGATTGAAAGTTCAAGACCAGCCTCAGCAACTTAGGCCCTAAGCAACTTACCTGTCTCAAAATAAAAAGTAAAAAGGACTAGGGATTTGCCTAGTCCTTAAGTACTCCTGGGTTCCATCCCTGATACAAAAAAAAAAAAGTAAAGCACTAACTTGGTTCAGAAATGGTGAGATGTATCTAATAGTTAAATTTCTAAAAGCAGTGAGATGGTGAAGCCAACTTGAGGCCTGTTAACTAATTACTGCTTTCCTCATTTTGTCTCTAGACGTCAAAGTATTATATGTGGGTTCTGAATACTTAAAATTCATTCCTAATTAAGCAGTGTGTAGATGGATGGATTTTCTATCAAGTGAGTCTCAAACCTGCAACAGAAAATCAAGTACTATCTCTGGCCTAAAACAGAAAAAAGGTTAATCAGCATTCCTAAAGAAGAAATGACCACTTATTAATAAGACTTGGTGAATTTTTAAAGTACATTATTTGTTGAGGTGCTGGGATCCACTCAGGGCCTCCTATGTGCTAAACAGGTATCATGGCACTGAGCTATGTCTCCAGTCCCCCATGTGCATGTTGTGGAGGTTAAGGTTAGTTATTAGTTGTGTCTTGAATTTAAAGGTACTTGTAAATATCATTCACATCCTTGATTGAAGTATACTAGAAAGAATATGGATCTCCCTCTCCTTCTTTTTGCATTACTGGGGAGAACAATGGATCTCTTATGTTGTCACATGTGTAAATTAATAGTGAGGGAGCCCAAGAGTAAGTTTTTGGAGACCAGTGATTTTTAGTTTTTCACTCTACTGTAAGTTAGACATTAATTGGAACAGGATAGAAAGTACTTCATGAATGCAAAAGCTATCATCAGTTTGCTGAGTGAGGCTGCCACACTTGGCCTTAAAATGGTGGTTGAGGAATGGCTATAGTCTCTTCTACAGTGTGACCTTGCTATGACACTCTCCTGAGGCTCATCTATACGACTTTGCTTTTGGCAAAACAGCATCAAAATGACAGTCCAAACAGAATCTAATGCCAAGTTTTGCTCCTTAGTAGCATGTATAATAGCGACGGTCCCACATAGCTGCGAACGTTCTATGAAAAATAACAAAGGGAATGTTCCTAGAGTCGCCCCCAGGCTTCACATTGCCCTTGGTTAAGTACATTTACAGATGGGGATAAAATCTTAGGCCACGGCTGAAAATGCTAAAGAAAGAGAGTAGCACTTAAGCTGTTTTCTTGCTAATTTTTTCATGACATGGTTGAGTTATAGACGTACGATTAACATTTCAAAGAAACGAAGGACGCTTGTATGAATTTGTGACAGAAGAATATTTTCATCTGTAATAAAAAAAGCTCGTTTTTGTAGAAAACATTAACATTGGCTATCTAACTGTGCCACCTTTCCTAGGACAAAGGCAATCAAAGAATTGTTGATGTATGTAGGAATAAATGTAGAATACGAGCCAGTCTTCTGTTTTTTTCTAAAAGGTCTTTACAGTTGAAAATAGCATTCAAGGAATTTTCCATATTTTTTTCAAGATGTTAGGCACAGGAGCTGGAGCAGTGGTTTGGCAGTTACAGCGCTTGCATGGCATGTGTGAGTACCCGAGTTCAAACCCCAGAACCACATACCCAACGAAGTCTCGGAGGAGTGAAAGCCACATGAAAAACTAAATAAAAATTGATTCTCTCTTTCTATCTCTCTCAAAAAAAAAAAAAAAAAAAGAGGTTAGGCACACAGAACAGAACAAGGTTCAACCAATACCATATTTGGGTAATTTAAGTATATCAGAAAATTAATTATTATAAGTCTTTTAAATACAGAGCATAAATACTAACTTTGGAGGAACTTAATGAAGGCAGCATTAACTAAAAGCAGTCAGATGAACAAAAGAAGTAATGTTTGCTAAAGTTTGAGAATGCCTTGTTTATTAGAATGGGGATCGCTTAGTTATTACAGTTATTGAAGAAAAAATATTTTGAAGAGCGTTTCTTTTTGCAATAATTTCCTCAAAGTTTATATTTTTTTGTTTTTCAGTACCGGGGCTTGAACTCAGGGCTTTACCTATGTTAAGCAAGTACTCTACCACTGAATTACATTCCCAGCTCCTCAAATATTAAAATCACTTTCTCTGGAAAAAATTACCAGATTCAGAGCAAAGTATTCTAAGTCTGATATTTTAAGTGAACTTTTTACTTATGTAATTAAAAAATATAAGATCAGAACTTTGAAACCTAGTAAGAAAGAGTATTCACTTAGGATGGTGGCACATGTCTATAGAGCCAGCTACTCAGGAAACTGAGATGGGCAGATCCCTGGGAATTGAGGACAGCCCTGCAAGTTAGGTGAGAGACAGCTGTGCCTATGATCCCAGCAATTCGGGCAGCTGAGGCAGGAGGATCGTGTGTTGAGGCCAGCCTCGGCAATTTATCGAGATAGTCCCAAAATAAAAAAGATTGGGCATATAACTTCATAGTAGAGTGCCCCTGGGTTCAATCTGCAGTACCAAAATGAACAAGCAAACAAAAACCGAAAAAAAAAAAAAAACCCAAAAAACAGGGCTGGAATGTAGCTCACAGAAGAGCACTTGTCTAATGCGTGTGAGGCCCTGTGTTCAATCCCTAGTACAGGGGATTGAACCCAGGGGTAACTGACCACTGAGCTACAACCCCTGTCTGTCTATTCTATCTAACTACGTATATTTTATTTTGAAACACTGTCTTTGTAAAATGCCCAGGCTATCTCAAACTTGCAATTCTCCTGCCTCATCCACTGCTAGTCACTGGAATTACAAGTGTGTGTCACTTCACCCAGCAAATAATTCAAAAATTAAAATAAGTAAGAGTATCCTTTAAATTGTAATGCAAGGGGAAATTTTCTATGAGAGTCAAGGAAAAATAATTTCCAAGTAATGCAATATTTCATCCTCCAAATGCAAATGAAAAAGTACAATTATGAATAAAAACTGAAAAAAGAGTACGTAATTCAATATGGGGAAAAAAAACCTTCAAGACTTAAGAAAAAGCCAGGATAGAGGAAAAAGTGCACCCAGTGGCATCTTTTATGGAGAAAAAGCAAAATAGAATGAGCTTAAGCAAAATAAATGAACTTCTGTATCATTTTAGGTTGTCTTACATATACAAAATAACATTTTAATTATAGGTGCTACTCAGGAGACTGAGGCAGGAGGATAATAAGTTCACGACCAGCCTCAGCAACTTAGCAAGACCCCAAGAAGTTTAGTGAGACCCTGTCTCAAAATAAAAAATAAAAGGGGCTGGGGATGTGGCTTAGTGATAAAGCACCCCTTGGTTTAATCCCTAATACCCAAAAAAGAAGATTTTCGTTTGAAAGTTTTAAGGCATTCTTTTGATTTTAAATACTTTTATATTAATTGTGTGCATTTCTTCTCCTGGACAAATGTCCCCATGGCTGGACTATGATGGTAACCTCCTAACTAGCTGCATGTTCTATTTAGGAGTAAGTGCTGACAGGGAAGAACAGTTCTGCTTCTTCTATTGTCCTGCAGGACACAGACTGAGAAAGTTTTTGAAATCACAACCAATATCCTTGTTTCTCTAATTAAAACAACAATACCTAGAATATTCTGAGTGGAATGGAGTTTTCATAGAAGTAAATCTGTTCTCTAAACTGGGGCCTTGGATTCCAGGATGGGGACATTAGACTTCAGGTGATCAATTGGGAGCACTGACGATGTTTGAGCAGGGAGTGAATTAACCAGAAATCCAATTTAGGTAGATAGAGTGTATGTACTATAGATCAGAGCAAGGACAGAGAATGGATTTATCCAATAATTAACCCAACCAATATTTTCAGCAATATTTAAAGTATAATAGTACCTTTTTCAATAGTAACATATAATACTAATGGTATGCCATGCTTAGACTCTAAAAACGATATTTAATAATAGTACTAAATTTTATAATACATAGTTCTATTTGCATCATTAGGTGTTGAGGATATAGAGGTGAACTAGCCAGTCAAGGTCAGTGACATGAGGGGAAGACACCCTTAGAACATCACACAAAATAGAGTGAGAAACATGTATTATGAGCGACTATCTCTAGAAGCATTCCTGGCATTTTAAAGCTGAAGCTGAATTTGTGAAGATCGGATACTAGGCTATTGTTACAGTCCAGACAAGAAAGAGATTAATGAGAACCCAGACAAGTTGGGAGCAGTGGGAATTAAAAGGAAGAAAAAGATGCAAGAGGTATTTCAGAGACAATCAATAGGAATTGGCAGCTGCTGAGACGTGCAGCAAGGGAGAAGGAAGAGACATAGATAAATTAGAAACTTGGGCCTTCACTGAAGAGATTGGAATGCCACTAACAAAACTACAGATGTCAGAAGAAAGAATGTAATGGGTAATGATGAATCCGGGTGTGGTATGTTGTGTCTGATGTGTCAAAAAGTCTCAGCAAGATGGCAGTGAGCAGTTGGAACTGCGAAGCTATAAATGAGGGGGCGACCAGAGCTTGAGGTTTCTGTGTGTTTCCAGGAACAAAATGCTCAAGGCTGCAGACTTGCCTAAAATCATCAAAGGTATGGGGTTGGAGAGACTAAATAGCAGTTGGGATTCTGGAAGTGAGGTAATTAGGGGAAAGCCTGACTTGAGCTAAGGCAAGCAGGAGTCATGACTTCATACCATTTTTTTAAAGGAGTGATGGGGATTGAACCCAGTCCTCACTCGTGCTGGAGAAGCACTCTACCACTTGGCTACAGGAGTAATATCAGTGAAGTACTGCTCCTCCTGTCTGATCAGCACCGCTCTATGCCCTTTGGAGATTTTCACACTGACCCTCAGGAAATAGGTTTTGTTATTAATTCTACTTCATAAATTACGAAACAGAGGGACATAAATGTATAGAGAGGCCACACAGCTCAGAAGCAGTAAAGTCAAATTCCAGACCTACAGAGTTCAGCTCCAGTCCTTAGCAACTATTCAACTATACAGGTAGAATTCTTTTTTTTTTTTTTTTTTTTTTGAGTGCTGAATCTAACCCACAGTCTCAAGCAAATCCTGTATTATTGAGCTACATCCCCACCCCAGAATGAATGATTTTGAAATGAAAGTTTGCTCTTAATAAAGCAAAAAGCCTATAGGCTAAATTTCTATGGTTAGGTTAGAGCAGTAGATGTCCATATAGCATAGGGCTGCACTTGACAGTAATAACAGGCGTAAAAGTCAGATAGAGGGTTGGAGATTTAGCTCAGTGGCAGATCTCTTGCCTAGCAAGCGCAAGGCCTGGAAAAAAAAAAGCCTTAGCCCTGGGGGCGGGGGGGAGAATCAGATAGAAGTGGCTGGATCAGTGGCTCAGCAGTTACAGCACTTGCCTGGCATGCATGAGG
Source organism: Aplodontia rufa (assembly GCA_004027875.1). NCBI lineage: Eukaryota > Metazoa > Chordata > Mammalia > Rodentia > Aplodontiidae > Aplodontia > Aplodontia rufa. Next base: position 6,044 of record PVKS010011384.1, on the reverse strand, counting down.
ATGCAAGTTCAAACCACAACACCACATATGCAACGAAGTGTCTGAGCAACGAAAGCCACATGAAAAACTAAATAAAATTGATTCTCTCTCTCTCTCTCTCTCTCTGTCCCTCTCTCTTAAAAAAAAAAGGAATCAAATAGAAGATGGGTTTTGATATTATGCACATAAAGGTCCAAAATAATTTTGTTATACATTTTACAAATGCCAAAGGTTTATGTGAATTTATAATAGGGGGTTGGAACCTTTTGTATGAGAGGGATAGGGGATTGCTATTAGGGAAATCTACCTTGAGAAAGTGACATTTAAACTGAGACCCAAGTAATGAGTAGGAGTTAGTAGGACAAAGGGTACAATGATGAGCACTCCCTATCTGAGGGCCTTTTAGACAGAGGAATTTGGGAGAGTCAAGGAACTCAAAGAAATCTAGGAGGTGCCTGAAATCTAAGCAACTGGGGAGGCTGATGAAGGAGGATCACAAGTTTGAGGTCAGCCTCAGTCATGTAGTGAGGTCCTGCACAACTTATTAAGACTATCTCAAAATAAAAAATTACCAAAAGGTTGGGAATACAGCTCAGTGGTAAAGTACTCCTAGATTCAATCCCCAGCACCTGGGGTGAGGGAAGAAAGAAATCTAGAGAGAGGGGACAGACTGCAAGTGAAGCTCAGTGGTAGAGCATTTACCCAGCATGCTTGAGAGGATAGGTTGGACCTTAGTACAAAAAAAAAAAAAAAGAAAAGAAAAAAAGAAATCTGGGACAAAGGTAGGGAGAAAAAGACCCTAAGGATTTTTGCCTTTATTCTCAGAGTAATAGAAAGTTATTGAAGAATATTTGCAGGAGTGACAAACGATAGCTCAGAGAACAGGAGAAAAGCCCAAATTCATACTGTTACTCACTGAGCCAGTAGGAACCTAACTAATTCTTCCCCACTCTGAAGTCCTTTCCTTCACAAAACTATGTTATTGTCCAGAGCGGGGTTGCGAAATGTTTAACAATCACTTTCTGGGCAGAAAGCACTGATCTGTAGCACTTCATGATAGGGATGATATAAATAACATATTTAGTATTGTTTACTAATATTCACCACATTTGTTACTAATATGCAAAAGTTGGGAAAAGATAGTCCATGTAACATCTTACATGCTATTCCTAACACAGAGATATAATAGACATACCCTTAAGTATCGGGCACAGTGGTACACCCCAGTAATCCCAGCAAAAATGAAGGCTGAGTCAGGGAGATCGTAAATCAAGACCAGGCTCAGCAATTTATCAAGGCCCTGTCTCAAAATAAGAATGATGGGAATGTAGCCCAGTGGTGGAGTGCCCCTGGGTTCAATACCCATACTGCAAAAAGAAAAGAATACCATCTTCCAAAATAATGTATTTTGTGTATGTACTACCTGTGTTTTTAGTATAACATTTCATTCTAAATTTATGCAATTTAATTTTTAATAGCAGCTCTCTAGGGGTACAAGCAGCTTGCCAAAACCCTGAAAATATAGTAATGGGATCTCCTGAGCAGGTATACACTGGTGCCAAAAGAATGCATTCTATTCCCTCAAGACAGAGTGGAGAGAGAGAGGAGGTCCCTGGGCAGCAGGGCTATGCAATGTCTCCAGTGGGGAAACAGATGACTTAGTCAACATTGGTGGCTAACTCTTCACCCTGCTTTCAAACAGTCTGAAGAACAAGATTCTAGTTTCAAATACAAGCTTATAACTTGAATCAGAGCTAAATTTATATCCTCTGTCCACATTATCATTCAGTTCTATTATTGTCATGCAGCCTCCTCTTTAGGAAAACCATTGGACCCTAAAATAAAATGTTCAGAAACATGCAAATGAAAATAGCTTAAGCTCTCAGACTTTGGCAGTGTTACTTGAGTTTGCTGTGGCCTCAGAAGGGACAATCATAATATTTTTCTGGCTGTCTTGTCTTGATTTATAATTTGAATCTCCATAAATGATAATAGAGAGGGCAATTATCAAAGAAATGGAAAGGGCAATTATCATTAAATTGAAAACACATCACACATCCAACAGGATGAATGACTGAGCTAAAAACAGATTTTGTGAATCTTGCAACTGTTCCAAAAGAACTTAATGGAAGCAACTTTATCTCCCCACCTCCTCCAATTAACCAGATGACTTTGGATGTATTTTCCCTTTTTTTGTTTTTTTCTCCTTTCCCTTGGATGATAACACAAGGCCTGCTAAGCTAATCTGCCTACTTACTGACACTACTTAGGGTATGTAAATTTATGAGACTAAATCAGTTGCTTTTTGCCTAATGTGAGGAGTCCTCTTTTCTTTCTTTCTTTCTTTCTTTCTTTCTTTCTTTCTTTCTTTCTTTCTTTCATTCTTTCTTCTTTCTCTCCTTTCGTTCTTTCTTTTTAAGCAGGAAAGAAAATTTAGTTCTTTTGTTTGCACATTTGGAATTCCAGGATACTATAGACATCTCTGTTATCTGTTCTTAACTCATCTTTTTAGGTGAGGCAACAGCAGTAGTTTTGTTCATGAACCTAAATATCAGACTGCACATTGAAATTCCCTTCAAAGGCTTTTGCCTTGGTTGGATAATTTGAACAGATTGTAATCCAAACTGTAGATGTTAGTCACCATTGCTACTAACATGAAAGCAGGTAAATTATATGAACACATTTTGATGAGAATTCGTACCATCTGGATTTATCATTTTAAGGAGTAGAATTATAGACATTCTCTTGAAGGGGTAATGAGGGGAAGGAGAAAAGAAAATCAATTTTGTTAACCTGCACGTACAGGAATAGTAATTATGACTTGGTGTCAATATCTGCTACAAAGCTGAAGCCATATGCAATTTGATCTAGTCAGACCCTTATAGTTTGGGATAAGTTTCCCCTTTTCACAGGAGTGGGACTCCTGAGAAGACCCAACACTGGCATACTGATCTTCCTGATTCGGGAATCATGAAGAAACTGGATCTGGATAGATAGAACCACTTGGGTGACTACATTTTGTATATATTTCATCTGGACCTTTGCTTTCCCCTGCTGGTCCTAGTCAGAGCCTATCACCTGCCATTTGTTAAGGCACAGCCAGTTTGTACTCAAGGACAAAGAGCCACAGGTCATCTCAGCATCTGTGACTGCACTACTAGTTACAGGGTGTGGACAGTGTGGTAATGGACAAAAAAGTACAATAAAAGTGTTCAGAAGAAGACAAATAATATTTGCTAGTTACCTTTTATTTGCCGGTGATTAAATATTTATAATTTCAGTGTTGTTCCATCTTTTGTCAAAACTATTAGTCCAGGGGCTGGAGCGGTGGCTCAGCGATTACAGCGCTTGCCTGACATGCGCAAGTACACAGGTTCAAACCCCAGCACCCACATACACAACTAAGTGTCAGAGCAACGAAGGCCATGTGAAAAACTCAATAAAAATTGATTCTCTCTCTCTCTCTCTCTCCCTCTCTCTCTGTCCTTCTCTCTTTAAAAAAAACAAAAAAACAAAAAACAAAAAAACTATTAGTCCAATGTATGCAAATTGTCCTCAAAATCAAATCAATTTAAGTTTTGCTGTTTACTGTAATTTCTGTAATCACGCTGTCCTTCAGGTTGGAAGACTGAGCGGTGTCTGCTGTGTCCCTGTTCTGCTGCTGTGCTTGCTGAGTGCTGAATGCAGCTTGTGCTTTCCACAGCAGCAATGAGCAACACTAGTGCCAAACATTTTCCTTTTGAAGATGTGATTCTCTATTGCATAATCCTTTTCCCTAGCTTTCATCTTTCCAAGTTCAAAAGTAGTCTTCCAGTGTAAAACATTTTTTTGGGGGGGTTGGTGCTGCTGGGAATTGAACCCAGGGCTTCACACTTGCTAAACTTGTGTTTTACCACACTCACAGTCTTTAAATAAGAAATATTTGATGGTTTTACCAAAGCAAGAAAACAGACTAAATCTCTTCCCAAAGCACCCATGATAAATCTCTACAAATATGTGCCTACATAAAAAATGAGTGTCTTGAATTAAATATATATTTACATATATATGTATACACATACATATTTATATTTCTTTGTTATTTTGAGTGAATAAATTATAAACATTTATCTGTTAGTCTTGGTCAATAAGTTTATTTTAAAATACTAAGAGTTCTAAAAATCAAGTAGCATTTAAAAAAAACAAAAAAACCAAAGTGGGGCTGAGGCATAGCTCAGTGGTAGAGCCCTTGCTTAGCATGTGTGAGACCCTGGGTTCAAACAACAGAACTAAAAAAAAAAAAAAAAAAAAAAAAAAACCTCCAAAGTTCTGAGTGCTTTGAATTTATTGAACTTTCAACAATCACCATCTGGTTGGTTAAGTAATTTACATTTGGATATCCTCACCAAGGAGACTGGGCTGGGGAATTTCCCTTGAATTCCAGGAAGTTGTCTTCCAACATGATGTTTACTTCCCTTGATGTCACAATTTTTCTTGATGAATATAAACATTATTTTTAACATGCTTGATAAAACTCGTTCAATATTTGGTTTCAGTTCGTTGTGTCAAAGACTGAAAGACTGGTAGAGTAGAAAGGTCGGTGTGTGGGTCAATATACTTACACAAATTACGTTGAATTAGTAAAAAACAATCAATATTATTATTTTAATATTTTAATGTGTTTGGAAACAAAAGCAGAGGAGTTTTTGAAAAATAAAAACCAAAAAAGCCATATACTCCAACATAAAGTATTAGTAAAATAAAACTCATGTTACCAGGTATGGTGGTGCATGCTTGTAATACCAGCATTAGGGAAGATGAGGCAAGAAGAGCGCAGGTCCAGGCCAATCTGGGAAACTTAGCAAGATCGTGTCTTTAAATTAAAATAAATAGTGGGGCTGGAGCAGCGGCTCAGCAGTTCCAGCACTCATCTGGCATGCTCAAGGGTGCAGGTTCAAGCCCCAGCACCACATACACAACAAAGTGTCAGAGCAATGAAAGCCATATGAAAAACTAAATAAAATTTATGCTCTTAAAAATAATAATAATAAAATAAAATAAAAAGTGTTGGGGATTTGCTTAGTGATTGAGTGCCTAGCAAGTACTCAGTATCTTAAAAAAAATACATGCTAATGAAGTGCGCTTATCATTAATGCTTTTGGCGATTGTACATTTTTATAAATTATACTCAGTACTTTTAATTCTTTTTTTTTTTTTTTAAAGAGAGAGGGACAGTGAGAGAGACAGAGAAAGAGAGAAACAACTTTATTTAGTTTTTCACATGGCCTTAGTTGCTCCAATACTCAGTTGTGTACGTGGTGCTGGGCTTTGAACCCGGGTCCTCATGATTGCCGGATAAGCACTGAAACCGCTGAGCCACCGCTCCAGCCCCAGTACTTTTAATTCTTATAGTGTTATAAATGAAATCAAACACGTGGTCGAGTGTGGGTGAGCAAGGCAAAAATTTTACTTAGGCTGAAGGTCGAAAGAAAAAATGCGCACCTAGCAAGGAAGTGAGGGGTTTTTAATTCCAACCTGGCGCAATACTGCCCTTTGCTCTAATTGGAGGAGCTCAGGTGCACAGTCTTTGCGATTGGCTGTAATCCCTCAGAGGGTGCCCTCAATTCAGGACCAGGGCCTTAGATAAATGTTGCAGACAGAAATTTTATGGCCTGCCAGATAGAGACACGAGTTTATTAGGAAAGCAGGGAGTACATGTTCAAGGGAAAATATGGACTATCTCTAGTGAGAAGTGCTTTTGGGGTCTTCTTCTTCTTCTTCTTCTTTTTTTTTTTTTGTATGCCATAAGGAATTCATTTTACTATATATAAATTGAAAAATAATGATACAAAGAGAAATAGTTATATTACAGTTTAGGATAGTTCTGTTGCATCTCACAGAAGATTAAAATGAGGAATATGACTGATGGATTGACACATAAAAGCTAACAGAAAAATTCAGGTAATATGATAGCAGGAAACATTGTATTTTCAAAAAAGACATTCAAATAAATAAAAATTGAATGTGCAAAGCTATGTGAAAGATGCTCCATCAACTAAACAAAAGGGAGCTGACTCCTTAGACAG
>PVKS010011383.1:0-56874 GCA_004027875.1 Aplodontia rufa | reverse complement strand
GTGTGTGTGTGTGTGTGTGTGTGTGTGTAGGAGGTAGGGGGAACAGCACACACAAGTATACATCTCATTCGTCCCTCCTCCACTGAAAAAATCCTGAGCAGGAAACGAATGTGGTCTTGATGACTTCCAGGTCATCCGTCTTGAGATACAGCATTCAATTCGAAGTTTTCTGACCAAGATAAGTTACAAATCTTTAAGCAAGCTGGACTTTCAGAGAGACAAGGACACTGGAAGGCACGGACTGGGTGAATCGTATGAGTAAAGTCTCAGGTGTCTTTGGTTGCCAGAACTAGCCAAGCATTTGCTTTCTTTCCTTAGGGTGGGGAAATCTATATAGGGAAGGAACTTCAGTGCAAAGTCTGAGGTAGAAGAGGAGCTTGGGCTACAGATTTCCCCCTCGGTCTACATTCTTCCCCAAAGCCAGACACGCAGGTGAAGGATAAAGCACAAGTCATGAGTAGCTGGCCTTCACTATTTACTTTGCTCTTCTGGGAAACACAGAGGAGTCTGGAATCTATGTCCTTTCATGTATCCTCTTTACGTGGCTCTGACTCAGGTAGAGAGAAGACTACCGCCATTTTATACTTGGTATCAGAGACGATGAGGTAAAGGTTCACTTGGGACTCCAGCGATAGGGTGGACGCTTCATTGTCAATAACCAAAGTTAATTTGTCATGAAACATTGTGAACTGGGGTTTCTCCAAATGAGACCAGAAATCCTACAAAGTCCCAAGGCAAGGCCCATCAGAGAAGCCAAGTGACCTTTAGTGATGGCAGCAGGTTGGCCTTGTGGCTGGAGTGAGCCACCTTCTCTCCCTTACTATACACTCTCTCCCAAACCTTAAGAAGCGCTGTTGCTTGCAGCAGAGAAATAATCCCTGTGTGGAGGAGTTGGGGGAAGCCCTCGATTTTGGTTACAGACCACTCATGAGCTCCTCCGTGGGCATGAGGAGCTGCCTCAGGGGGTCAGAAAAGTCCCCTGTAGCATGAAGGTCAGAGTGGCAGGTGCCACACAATTGCCATGTGCTGAGCTTACAGGTCATGTGTGCCTGTGTCCTTCTTCACCTTTGATCCTCACAAGCACCTTCCAGGGCAGGCCAGATCATTATCTTTTCACTTAGAGAAACCAAAGATCAAAGAAATCAGGTAATTTGCCATGCATTCCCAGACACATCCAGGAAGAGGCTGAGTCAGGGCTTGAACCCAGGTCTGCCTGACTCGCACCTATTTTTGTTGATGGTTCAGAAATCCAACTCTCCCACTGCCAGGGTGCCTCCCTGCAGTTGTGTTGTCCTTTACATAAAAGGGACATTTAATGGCAACCAGTGGTATGTTCAGAATGACTCATGCTCACCTCCATGCCCAGCTCAGATGCCCTAGGCTCTGGTGGCCTCAAGGGCAGGGACTTCTCCGCCTCTTCCCAACCTTCCCAGTCACCCATTGCAATGCCCTCAGCACAGCAAGAAACTCAACAAGCGTTGCTGACTGGCTGGTTGATGTACAAGCGAGGCTGGAAGATAAATCAGCCAAGGAGAGAGCCGGCCTGTATTTTCACTAACTAGCAGTGTGTCATTCTAAATAAAATCCTTGTATATACCCTTTTTGATTCTTGGGACCCCAACTTCCCTTACTTTCTCTGAAAATCTAGATCCCCATTTGATCATGTTATGCTGATCATTTATTTTTAAAAGATTTTTTTTAACTCAGGGAGAAAATGCCACTGCTAATTAAGCCTGAGACAGTAATTAATACCTGTCAACGGTCGAGGCTCTTGCTTTTGATGGAGGCACACAGGCCCGTGTAGACCCGGGTGCAAGTGGTCACACCTGTTTATGTATGACTTGTCCTTCTCCATATTTCACAGATGATAGGACACGGCTCTGCATCTCTTCGTGTTAATTGTATTTGAAATACTCCCCACCAACATCTTAGGGCTCTGGCATCTAATAAGTGCAGCCAATTTATTGATAGTAAATCTAGGACAAGACAGACTCACGTTGATGTGGGCCACAGGGCGTTTAAATTAAACAGGAACTCTCCAGCCATCTGTGTTTTAACTTTTTTATGCCTTGATAATAAGCCCTGTTTAGAATAATTTGCTGTGGAAACTGGGACTTCGTGAGTGACAGAGAAAGGCCGGGTATAAACAACCCAAGCAGGCCCCTGAATTTGCGAGAATGTCAGGCGAATTTAGACTCATCATAAAAGAATTCTCAGTGACTGTATTTCAATATGACACTTTTATGGTTTTTTATTTTCTAGCCCATTGCAGCCCCAGAGCCCTGGCATGATTTATATAGCCTGGCAGTGCATAATCTTTTGTATAAGATATACAGGCCTCCGGAGGTTTAATTTCTTTCCTCACCGCCACTGACAGCATTTGTGCTTCCCTTCTCTTCTATTTTCATTTCTAATGAGATATTGGACTTTGCTCAGTGAGAGGTGATATTTCCACATTTGCAGGCTGACAGGCTAAATCACCAGATCTCAGTGGTGAGGATACAAACCCATTTAAACTGTGTCAAAATATTCATGGAGCCCCATTGATTTGGGCAACGGTTATTAGGAAGCTATTTGGAAAGTTCAGGTTTAATTTTTGGAGCTTTCTGCTGCAAAATCACTCAGTTACATCACAGAGAAAATAGTATCAGAAGGATAAAGAAGAGTGAAAGGTGTGTGGTGTTGCTTTTATTTGGTGGGGATTATTTTTAGGACAGAGATGGCCTTTGTTTAAAAAAAAAAGAGAGAGAGAGAGAGAAAGCCTAGAACGATGTATTGGTGCATGTGTGGCAGGAAGCAAAGCAAACGCTTTCCATTGCATATCAACGAATAATATGTCAAGTCATTGAAATGTTTTTTTTTTAAAGCAACAGTGAACGCAACTGACATAGGAGATTAATGCTTTGCATTGCTACACTGACTTTTACCTCTGCCTTTGATCTTAAATCTAGCTGAAACTATTGCGACAGGAGTTTAGTGTCTAAGTGGGAAGGGTTCAAATAGCCCTGGTTCACTTAGCATTCAGAAGTGTCACAGAGGAAAATCCTCATGAACGGGGAAGGAAACTGTGGCTGTCCCTGTGACTGTCAGGATGGAAATGCAACAAATGGCTACCTGAAGGAATTTGGGACTCCCAGCAGACCTTGGCAAGCACACATGGCTGAAGAGACCCTTGATATAAGCCCACTGGAGCCAAATGCTGAAATGTCCTTGGACACAGCAAAAGATCAAAATTCTTTGATGAGACCAAGAAAAGTTGACCTTTAGATGGTAAGGTCACTTGCAATAGTTGCTTGATTTACAACCTGGGACTTTATAGGAAGTTTATATTTGCTAGGGTTCCAGAGTTCATAAGGACCTCATTAAAAACGGCACACACAACATACAAACACACACAGGGAGAAATCGCTTTGGCAATCTGCAGGCAATAAAGTGTTTTCTGTACCGCTTTACAATAAGTGGACATTAATGATTGCTAAATTACAGAGGAATTCCTATGGAACGGCATATTACATTCACATTAATATCAAATGAGTTCATTGTGAGACATGTTATTGCAGCAAATATCACAGGAATTAGGAATTAGGAAATGCCAGGACAATTAGCCCCGTGTGGGGAGAAGTGGCCACCCATTCAGATGGTGAGCTACTCTGAGGTCAACACCTTTGGACCCAGCTTGAGTGAAATCATTGGCACCAGGAGGCTCACCAAATCCTTTGGGAACATGGTATTTCTGCACTGACACCCTTGAAAATTTCTTATAACCCAAGAGCCAACGTCCTCAAGGGCAACTGTCATGTGAGTTCTCTGATAACAGCACACCCCCAGATCTGGGAAATGTACTCAGACAGGGTGAGAAAGTCAGGGCAAATGTAAATTAGAATAGAATAAGCCACTTGAGAAGCAATCCAGAGTCTTCCTCTCTTGGGTGCTTTCAGGGTTAGCTTGGCACACAACAAGCCTCCTGATGATTCCCTTCCTCCAAAGCCTGAGGACTTGACCTCTTTGAAAGTAGCCAAGAAAATTCCCAGCACAGGAGACATTAAGCCATCTCTAAAGCTGCAGAGCCCTGCAGCAAGCAACTCCTAAGTCCCCAATGTTCTGCTGACTCATGCAGTTAAAAAAAAAAAAAGACATTCTCTTAAAGCAGGCTCACTTACATCAAAATATAATATAAAACATTATGCATTCCCAGGAGGCTGGGGGCTATTAGGAAAGCAAGCCCTGTCTCCTCACCAAATGTCATTTAGTCAAGATGTCCATAGAAATAGCCAAAGTGGGGATCCTGGGTGGGAATCCCTCTCTAAGTTTCAATTTCTAAGTTTCAATTTTCTTAAGTATAAAATGGGATTGATAATACAGTCCTCATCCAAGCTGCAGTCTTTACCATGCCCAGCACACTGGTCCGGCGTACCAAATGCAAGCTGACTTTCAAAGACTGTGAGACAAACAGAAAAGAACATTGAAGGTCAGAAAGCCAAGTTCAGCACCTTCCCAAATGTAAGCTGTCAGAGAGCTTCGTGCAAATAAAACAGAAATTCCATCCTAATTTCTACTCCTGGTGTAGAAGGGACATGGAATCTTTTTTTTTTTTTTTCTCTCTATTTTCTGATTTGTGTTTTGCTCCTGCCATGGGTATTTTATGTCACAAACAATTAGTTGACCTGCTCATATTGAGTTGTGCTATTTGTTCAGCATTTGTGAGCACTTACTGAACACAGGCTCCATGCTAGGCAAGATAGCAGATTAAGGATGGAATTAGACAAGGGCTCTTTACACTGAGGTTGGTAATCCAGCAGGCAAGATAAGTCGCTGAGGAATTTGTTCCCCACTTGAGGTTCCCAAGGAAAACTTCTCTGTTTACATTTGTCAGTAACAATCTGCTGAGAAGGGAGGGGCACGGAGAGAGAAGCTTTCTGTCTGTATAAGCTGTAAACTTATTGCACATACATTTATTATAAATTTTAACTGACTTAGAAAATGAATACCACATCATTCACAAATAAAACTAAAATGACTCAATGGTAAAGTGTTTGCCTAGCATGCACAAGGCTCTGGGTTCAATCCTCAGCCACACAAAAATAAATAATGAATTAATAAGATTAGCAAAACTGTTTATTATAATTCCTAATAGTCAACAAATTCTTTCAAAAATGGATTTGCCAATTGTTGACGAACTTTTCTAGCCATTCCCATCCTATGTTGCAAGTGAGGAACAAGAACAGTCATGACACAAATAGTGTTGGTATGTTCATTTACAGTAATGAGTAGAGCAAAAGTGGAAAAAAGGGCATCTGCCAAAGCTATATTTGCTTCTCAGTGACATTAGTGACTTCTTCAATGAATCAGGTACTAGTTTTCAAGTACTGGAAGACTATTTCCTCAAATTTTTGTGCTATTCACAATTGAGCAGCTATAGACGTGACACCCTTCTATGCTTAATCTGCCTTAGTAACATCTTCTCCACTGCTTTCTTAACCCTAGCTAGCCCCAAAAAGAATACATCAAGAGCCGGTTTACACCATTTGCTCATTTCTGTGATGTGAACACTCCTGCCATTGTCAATTCCAAGTAGCCAAGATGGTGTCACTGACTGTAAAATTGGGATAAGACACATAGTGTCTACACCCACTATTGTGTAGTATTTCTACCAAGTAAATGCAATGACCTCCAGACACAGATACCAGAAAATAATTAGAAATTAATGTTTTGCATATTTTTTATCTTTGTTTATTATAGAATTTGTTTAATTGCAGGTGTGCCATGAGCTTTCTTCCCAAGTCCCATTGGGTCCTCACGGGTCAACCCCATCCTCTTCAGGGGCTGCCTTTCAGTGGGTGTTTTCTGAAAGCAAAGATGGATATGAGTAGTGTACTCAAAGGATGCTCCCTGCCCTGCAGGCATCCTATCAAATCCGTCCCTCCCCGGAAGTTCCGATGGTTTCTCCCAGTGACCCAACCCCTGGAGGTGGGTCCCTTGGTTCCTCAAAGGCGGCATTTTCCTCAGGCCCCTGGAGGACTTGGTTATTGAGCATTAGTTTGCATAATTTTTATTCTAGAATAATTTTCTTCTTCTTCCTCTTTCCCTCAGGTCTCTTTATCACAAAATAGTATATTATGTGGCTAATTCTTTTTTTTTTTTTTAAAGAGAGAAGGACAGTGTGAGAGAGAGACAGAATCAATTTTTATTGAGTTTTTCACACAGCTTTCGTTGCTCCAACACTTAGTTGTGTATGTAGGTGCTGGGGTTTGAACCTGTGTACTTGTGCATGCCAGGCAAGCGCTGTAACCACCAAGCCACCACTCCAGCCCCTATGTGGCTAATTCTTTTGAAGAGGAGAAAGCAGTGTTAATATTTCTGGTTTGAGCCTTTCTCTGAAGTGACAATGGTTTTCTCTGAAATATTCCTTTAGAGCAGAGGCAGAAGGAGAGCGAGAGGGAAGGAGAGAGAAGATTGGACAAGGGAGGAGGTGGGAGGGAGTCTGGAGGGAAGTGGGTAGGATTAGGTAAAGGGGCAGTCTGTGGTCCCTGCCATCCCCTCTTTACCAATGACTTGCGTTCATTCCTAGCCCCATCCCTAGCCTTCTCCCCAGTGATGACTTAACAGTTCAGATCCTTAAGCCACTCCCCTACACCACCACAGTTTTGGGGTCAGGACTCCGAAGCTTGCTTTTCAATAAGCTCCCACAAGTCATTCCTATGCACCCTCAAATCAGACCCTACACTGGGGATAATCTGACTTTGGGTGATTATGTAAACTGGGAGCTTTCACATGGCAAGAAAAGACGGCCTTGATTGGTTGGTTCACAGGAATCAGCCCCTTCAAGAGTAGTGAGAAATTAATAGCACAGAGTGCTGGAGCAATTCCATTTGTAAGCCAAAATAGCAGATAAAAGTAAGGAAACCTGGCCAAAATGACAGGAGAAGGCAATAATCAATATACTAACATAAAACAATAATGCAGCTGGTACAGTAAAGCGATCCCATAGGGAGCCATCGGGAGTGTCATTAGTGTCCTGCTATAATGAAGCCCACAGAATGCAGCTCACATTAGCCAAAGCAGAGCCTCTTCAACGCTGAATATTCTGCCACATTGCAGGCACATTTATTTTATTTGAAAGAAGAATGATCCTGTTGCCAAGCCATCAGATGGTAAAAAGAGATATATTTGATGGATAATAAAAAAGGGTCTGCCACAGCCTCACAGAATACGTTTCTAATGAAAATGCTTCCAGCACATGGAATTCATGGTCTGATGTGTAGATACCTGCAGACAAGGTGAGGAGGGACTGAAAGAGCGACTTAGGGTGAGTTGGAAGCATGGCTGGAGAGAGCCAGACCATTATTTTTAACAATAACAAACAACAACAAAAAAGCCACTCGACAAACATCACTCACTCTTTCTCATCCTGTTCTTGTGATACAGACTGACAGCCCTTTTAATATGAAATAAATCAGGCAGGAGAGGAAGTGTCTGGAAGAACATACAGATTGAGGGCTGACTGACAGAACGACCCGAAACGCGCTCTGTTTGCATTTGCCTTTGTAGCAGCTAACTTGAAAGGATGTCAGGTGCTTTGAAAGGCTTCCAGGATGTGCTTTGAACCTGGAGAATGCAAATGCAACATGCTCAGTTGGGGCTCCTCCTGGCACTGGAGCCCTGCCGTGTGCCACCAAGAACAGGGAGCAAGGAGACCTTGCAAATAAATCCAAGATGCGCTTCCAGTCTCCCTCCAGACCTTGGGATAAAAGGGCACTTTGTCTAATATCTGGCTTCATACTTAACTTAGGACCAGCTGATCCTCCCAAGCCTGTGCCACTCACACCAGAGCATTAGGTTGCTTTACTTCTCACCAAGAAAATAGGCTGGTGACAATTTCTCACCAAGAAAATAGCCGTGACAATTTTCAAGGAGGCGGGTGGTCAGTGGGTAGCCCTGTCTAGCACTCCCCTACCTCGTCCGACCTGTGAGACTCTCAAGTCCCTTTGGTTAGCTGTCTCCTTGGATTTCCGGGACTGTCTGGTGTCCACAGTGATTCTACAAAGCAAATGCCAGTACCCATCAGTCATGAGACAGCCAAAGTCAGTTTCAACATCTCCCACCACACAGGGCCAGTTAAGCATTTTGCTGGGAGGCAAGAGGATGCTCGAGAGGTGGGGCATGTCAGGAGTGAGCCTGAGGGACAGTAGGAGAACGGCAGTAAGCAAGCACGGTGGACACATGCTATGCTGGAAGGATGTCTTTATTCTTAAGCTCCGTGCCTGTCATCAGCACCTAAGTTCCCTTCTTCCTGGAAAGCCCACCCAGTCCGCAGGGCTGCCAGGCATCCAACTGGCAGTCTGCTCCTACTACCCTGCTCCTTGGTCATTCAGCACCAGTGGTTCAGCATCTGTGAAGTGCTGGTCACTGCCCTATATGCTAGCGCTACACTGACATGTCAATCAGAAGGAGCTGCTGACTTCTTAGAATTTACATTTCAGTGGGAGGCAACAAAGAAACAAAATGCTACTGCAAACAGGATAGGGATAAATTGTGACAAATGCTATACAGGAAAGAGAGTCGATCTAGGAGGCCTGTCTCCATGTTGTGAACAGGGACAGTCTGCCCAAGAAGAGGATGTGCCAGCTGACACCCATGATGTGAAAATAACCCAGCCACACGATTGTGAGCAGGAGAAATAGGCCAGCACAGCACGGAGCCGGGGAAACGCTTAGAAGGGTTGAGAATCATCAAGAGGTTTGTAAGACTGGAAGGGAGAGAAGAGGAAGAGGTGGAGGGAGACCAGGTTGGAAAGGAAGGTGGGACAGCTATTGTAGGGCCTCTGCTGGACGTTGGAGCTAGACTGTGTGTGTGCCTCCCAACACCTGTGTGACCTTGGGCAGCATAAGTGACCTCTTCAGTGGTCTCCAACTGGACCAGTCACACCTGCCTCACAGCACTTTATTCACAGAGCTCTGGTGAAGACTGCAAGAGCTGAGGTTGTGTGTGCCAGCTGGTTTCACACCCTGCCTGGCACAGAGTCAGCATTTAAGAAATGTCAACTGCTGCTGTAATTTTCAAAGACTTGGGTTCATTTTGGGGTGGGATGAGAGTATTCAGTGAGCTTCCCAGGTCCATTCTAGGCCAGCGTACCTGAGTTCCTTATGATGTCAGGCCACCAAAAGCATTTGAGTGCAATTATAAAGGAATTACTTTCCCAGCAATTAATCACCAGTATAAGATTGTCAATACCCATCATGGCAGCATTATGACACAGCGCATCACACGCACAGAATGTAGAGTGGAAAGGAGGTCATTTGTAGCTGACCTTATTCAAGTCAAATCAGCTCAATCAATTGAAAGTCAGTGGGAGTTTTGCCTGAATAAGGGTCAAGACCAGTTATCGGAAGCCATAATAAAACAAGGGGGATGTTTTTGAAGATATTAGATCTTATAATAATTCTTCACTGATATGTTGAGGCAATGGCTCTATAATTCAGGAAACACATTGTTCATTAAGTTTTTCTGCCTGGTCCTTTATTTCAATAGAGTCTATCTGCATTTTTTTTAAATATAGATTTAAGAACAGGAAAAGGGCTGGAGCAGTGGCTTAGAGGTTATGGTGCTTGTCTGGTATGCAGGAGCACCACGTACACAACTAAGTGTCAGAGCAATGAAAGCCACATGAAAAACTAAATAAAAAATAGATTCTTTCTCTCTCTCTCTCTCTCTCTCACTGTCCCTCTCTCTTTAAAAGAAAAAAAAAGAACAGAGTAATAGGGATAAAATGACTAAGATGTATATCTAAAACTGAAGATTTTTCACCAACTCTCTACCACTTGTGCACTAACATGAATTATCAGTGCCTCTATAGCAGCCAGAGGGCAGGAAATATTAGAAAGCTCTGCAGGCTCATGTTAGCCTTCAGATTTGCCCTCCTTGCAGCCCACTGTGCTTTGGAGAAAGAAATTGACTCAAAATATTGGCTTAAACAAGTTTTAGTCAGGATTTTAAATCTACCACTAAAAACCTAGTTATTCTGCACATTTCAGAACTGACACTGTTTGTGGATTCCTCACAGGTTTTATATTATCTGTGGGTCCATTTACTTCCATTTACTTCAAGTTCCCTGAAAACATCAGAAAGCACCTAGGAGAAAGGGCAGCTTGAACCTGCTGTGATCTTTCACTGGCTCCAGCTATCTCTTTTCCCCTCCCCGTCTTCAAGGCTATTTGCATCTGTTGGCTTATTCCCATCAAGGTTTTTAGTGGTTCCAACAAAATCATTTGGATTTTGGAACATATTCATCAGAAGACTTTTATAAAATATTTTGTATATCTAATTTGGTAAGTGTGCTTTCAGTTTGATGAGGAGACAGAAAGCAAAATACACGGTAGACTCTAAGCAATTTGAAAACAGAAATCAAATCTTGGGTTCTTCCTATCCCTCATCCTGTCCTGCGCTTTCTCCAACAAATGAGTAGTATGTAATTGGTAAGTTACGAAGGAGTGATATTGCTTTGTCTAGACAGAGAGGATTGATTTGGAGTGCGTGAGTCAAGCTGATGAAGTTAAAGTTCAGATTCTGTGCATGAATGGAGATAGTGGTTCCTGACGTGAAAGCTTGGTACAGAATCTACAACAGATTTTAAGCAGTTTAGAGGCAATCAACTGAAGCTGTGCAGTAAGAAGGTCCTGGAAATGTACAAGTTTGCAAAAGTTGGCAGGATGTATTTTGTACAATGAACTTCTGCGTTCATCAGGTTTGGGAAGGGTTTTGCTAATTGATAAGATACAGTAGCCCAGGTTTCTAGAAAAAATAATAATGGAGCTTGAGGGAAAAGTTCATGTGCTGAAAGTTTGTCACAGGTACAATCCCAAGAAAGTTAAAGTGAGGGAAAGGAGTTAATCAGGGGAGGAGGGAGAACAAGGAGGTGAGCTATTAAACAGGGTTGCACAAACACAACTGTTAGCCAGTTTGTGTAGGAAGGTCTTCAGAGAGGCCATCTGAGTTACTGTATTTCAGGCTGCCTGTCAGGGCAGGGTAGTTGGGGGAGGGCTGGGAAGGACAAGGAGAATATTACCCACTGACTCCCATACCTTAGTGGTCAAAGTTCCATTTCACAGGGTATTATCCCCTTGTCATGGTTAATGTTATGTGTCAAGTAAGAGGATGCTTTTGGATGAGGTTAACATTCAAAGCAGGGACAGCCTGCTGTCCTTCAACTAGAACACTCTATTGGCTCTCCCAAGTCTCAAGGTGGATTCACGCTGGCCCACACCACTGATTTTGGACTTGCCATCCTCCATCATCCCATGAGCCAATTCCTTTAAATAAACCACTTAATAAATATAGTTTTAGCCCATTTTCTACTGTTGTAACAGAATACCTGAGGTTGGGTAATTTGTAAAGAACAGAGATTGATTTGGCTCCTGGTTCTGGAGGCTAGCATCCGGGAAGGGGCTTCACATTGCATAATCCCATGGCAGATGGTGGAATAGCAATAGAGGAGGAGTGAAAGAGGGCGAAGGCAAATTCACCTCTATAACAAACCCACTCCCACGTCAACTAATCCACTCCTATAACAATAGTGTTAGTCCATTCATGATCACCTCTTATTAGGCTCCACATTCACTCTTTTGCATTGGAGATTAATCTCCCAGTGCTTGAACTTTGAAGGACACAGTCAAACCGAAGCTTATATCTATACATCCCGTTGGTTCCGATTATCTTTAGAACCTTGACTAATACAGTTGCTCATGCAGAGGTGCAGAGCAGGAGGTCCCAGTAGCCTTAAGCATTAAGGTCCAGAGGGTGGCCCATGGACAGCCATGAGACAGGCACTGCTGGGTTAAACCCTTAAAAAGCAGCCATCATGGAAGATGGGTGAAGCAAGTAACGATGGTCCAAAAGATGGTGCAGGCAAGGGGATATGAGGTGCAGCCTACAATACCTGGTGGGTAACGTGGATAGAAACGTCAGGACAGGTTCTGATTCTAAAGGCATGTTAGCAAGTGCTCCTATAAAAGTCTTATGCATAAAATGAAGAAATAGGTGACCATTTTCAAATAGAAAGACAACATGTACTCAAAGAGTAGACATGGTTTAATGCCATTATCTAGAGGCGAGACTTCGGGAAAGCAATTTGGCCTGTCTAACCCTTGGTGTATTGGTTTTTAAAATGAGAACATTGGATTGATGATGTACAAGGCTCCTCCCAGTCTGAAGTTTTAATTTTCTCTACACTTTGGACAAAGAAATTTAGAAAGGAAACAAATATGACTCATTCAATATCAAATTCAGAATTTTTAAATATTTCATTGATAGAAATAATGGGCCAAAATCAATACGATGAAGTTTAACATTACTAAATGCCAAGTATTATAATCGATTCCAAGATTTGGCTTGAGAGTTATTTGTATTCAACAACCACAACCACCAATCCTGGAGATTGTGAATGATCTCAAAATCAACCGAATGATTGAGCTGATGAATAAGCATGTATTTATTGGGGTTCCTTCACTGCAAGAGAAGATGGATCACGTGGCCTCTGATGATCCACCTGAAGATTCCAACATGCGTTGGTACCTATCTGTTCCCTTCAGGCCCACGCCAGAACACTTAGCACTATTAGATTGTGGTGCAGTATAATTGTCAAAATGCCAAGTGCTCCTATACGATCTTGATGGGATCACTGAATGGCACAAGGTCACTCTGAGGGCCTTTGCTTTTCCTTCTCCTCACCCACAAGGGGTGATTGCTCTGGGTTGTGGCTCCCCTGCCTGGTGTATAAAGTCACCTAAACACAAAGCTCACAGCCAGAAGGCAGTTTCAGGACCCCTCGCTCAGCTCTTTAAGAGTTATAGGCATTAAAAGCTAGTCCCCTGGAGTGTGCCACCACGCTGCTGACTGGAACCAAAGCCATCTTAAAGTTGGAAATATGACCCAGTGGGGGACAGACTGTGATTTAATGCCACCCAAGTACTACAGGGCACACTTCTTAAAGAAACTGTTGTAAATTATTTGTGGCTAATTCAGCTGGTGGATGGAGGGCATGGTATATTCTCAAGTACAAGAGCCCAGCTTGTATCTAATAATTGTTATATCTTCTCTGAAATTTACTGCCAATGTCTCAATTTTAACAATTTAAATAACAAGCTTAACCAAGTGGAACAAGGCTCAGGCAGGCTGGCGCTCTGGATGAAAGAAAGCAGGACAACTCTTGTGTCTGAGCGCATTTTTACTTTGACGTGAGCTGTGTCACACAGATGAAATCTGGTTAAAGCGGCCGCTTTCTCAGCCCCGTGACAGCTTCTTAGGCTAAGCAAAACAATTTCAAGAGTGTGCACACATATACTTGCTAACTTTACTTAAGAAGACTGATTAGAGACGATACTTATGAATATGATAGTAAGAGGTGGGACCTGAAAAGGTAAGCTGCAGAGCGGGTAACTGGCACTGCTGTTCTCTTCGTTTCCAAGGGATTGCTCAGTGGTCTTAATCTTTGGGTGCCCCAGTTCATTTAGGAACTAGATGAGTCTCCTCTGTGTTCCAAGGATTAATGACAAGAGCACATTTTCATTTTACCTGCAGTTGAGTTGATGTTGATAGTGTGAGTGGTCAGATATGATTTCCTGTAGATTATATTCTCATTCCCCTCTTAATTTTTTTTACTCCATGTCCTGAAAAATTCTCCCAATTTCAAAAGATGTGCCATGCCTGAAGTTATATAACACATGCAAAAACCAGGCCTATTTTGAATGCTATCTCTGCCCTTGGAGGCCCTAACTATAAGTTGCAACACAACTAGCAGAATTTCTCCCAGATTGCAAGGTCTGGGAAGAGGGAAGGGACAGGCCTGAACGCTGAAAGACCTTGGAAAAGCCACTTCACCTTTTGTGAAGCATTTCGTCTTGAGCAAAGTAAGGAACTGGATATCTGATCTCAAGTGCCTTCTAGCGCCATGGTTCTGTGATCTTCTGCCCCTAAGGGGCAGATTCACTTGCATTATTTAAAATTAAATATCAAAGTCTTAATGTGGCAAAATCACTTTATCAGTTTGACAGTTTCTTAGAGTGTTAAACAGGCACGTACTGTATGCACCAGCCATTGCACTTGGAGGCATCTACCCAAGAGAAATGAAGCTGAAGTCTGTGAAAAGTCTCGGAAGCAAAAGTTCACAGCAGCCTTATTTCTAGCAATCCCGATCTGGAAACAGCCCGAATAATCATCAACAGGTGAGTGATAACGTACGCTCTATCCATGCGGCATTGGCATGCTCACCAGCACAGGTGAATGTCAGAATAAGCATGCCCAGGGAAAGAAGCCAGACCAAAGGAGGACATAGTGTGCAACTCCAGAAAACGAATGTTAAACAATAGCAGCAGAAAGCGGATCAGTTGATGCTTGGGGCAGGGTGGGGAGGGCCATCAGACAAGAGGGATTAGAAAGGCACACAAGGAGAATGGATATGTTCACTATATATATATATATTTTTTTTTTTAAGGCAGAGGGACAGTGAGAGAGGAGACAGAGAGAGAGAGAAAGAGATTCTTTGCTCTGAGACTTCATTGTGTACGTGGTGCTGGGGTTTGAACTCGCATACGCATGGTTGCCAGGCAAGCACTGTAACCACCGCCGAGCCACCACTCCAGCCCCTCTTTTTTTTTTTTTTTTTTGAAGTTCTCAAATTCAGTTTATTAATTCACATAATTTAGAGATATACTCTACCAAATCATATCTTTCAGTCATGCCAATCATCATTTTTTTTTATTCGTTCGACAGTCTTCCATTTTGGAGGGAGTGGTTGTTACATATTCACGCTTACGTGGATATTGACAAAGTAAGTTAAGGATGATCCTAGTGACGATTCCATGGATACACAGATAAGTCAAAACGTATCAATATGCACTTTAAATATGAACAGACTATTGTACACCAGTTATACTTCAAGAATACAGGTTTTTAAAGACTAAATATTATGCATATACCTTAACCCCAGCTCTAAGAATGTATCACAAAGAATCAGAAATGTGTGTTAAGGCATTCATTGCAACACTGTTTACAAATACACAAGCAATTGGAAACAGCTTAAATGTCTAAGAAAATTGATTAGGTAAATGTGGCATATCCATATTTAAGATATAGCAATTAAAAGTTGTGCTGTATACTACATATTCTTGTCATGAGAAGAAAATGCGATCTCTTTCTAAGTCAAAAGGCAAGGTGTGAGACAATATATGTAGTATAATAGTGCAATACTTTTTAAAACCTCCTGTGTTGGAGGTTGATAATTAATCACACTTCTCCCCTCACCTCAGAGTTAGAAACCAATTGAGACACACTAAAAAGTCAGGCAGATGGAGAGAAAAATACCAGCATTGCTCCTAACCATTCTGATTGAAAGCAGATTTTCCACTCTTTTGCCCTGTGTATTTCGCTTGCCCACCCCAAACTACAGGCCACCCCAGGACCGGGCAGTGCCAGCCTGGTAAGCTAATCTCCGTGGAGTTGTCTCAACTGTCAGGCTACTGGCATGTTGGGCAGTTCTATCTGACACATAGTAGGGTGTCTAGAATCCCCATCCCCTACTATGTTAGTCAGCTTTTGTGTCACTGCGACCGAAAGACCTGATAATGTAAGGAGGAGTTTATTTGCGGCTAATGGTTTCAGAGGTCTCAGCCCATGGTTGGCTGATTCCATAGTTCTGCTCCTGAAATGAGGCAGAACACCATGTCAAAATGGCATGGAGGACCTCTCCTAATTAAGTTATTTCAAGAAATTGAAAAAGAGGGAACTCTCCCAAACACTTTCTATGAAGCAACTATAACTCTGATACCAAAACCCAATAAGCATACATCAAAAAAAAAGAAAACTATAGACCAATATCCCTGACGAACCTGGATGCAAAAATCCTTAATAAAGTCCTAGCAAATCATATTCAAAAACTTAGCAAGAAGATAATCCATCATGATCAAGTGGGCTTCATCCCAAGTATGCAGGGCTGGTTCAACATATGTAAAACAATTCACGTAATTCACCACTTAAACAGAATCCAGGACAAAAACCATAAGATCATCTCAATGGATGCAGAAAAGGCCTTTGATAAAATTCAACACCTTTTATACTCAAAACTCTAGAGAAGATAGGGATCAAAGGATCTTTTCTGAACTTTGTAAAGGCTATATACACTAAACCCTCAGCTGGTATAATACTGAACAGAGAAAAGCTGAAAGCATTTCCACTAAAATCAGGAATAAGACAAGGCTGTCTGCTCTCACCACTTTTATTCAATATCGTTCTTGAGACCCTAGCAGGGGCAATAAGGCAAGAGAAAGAAATCAAAGGAATGTTAATAGGAAGAGAGGAAGTCAAACTCTCCCTTTTTGGTGATGATATAATCCTGTATCTGGAAGATCCAAAAACCTCCACCAGTAAACTCCTTGAACTTACAAACAGATTTAGGAAGATCTGTTTGTAAGGCTACAAGATCAACACCCATAAATCAATAGCTTTCCTATACACTAACAATAAAAGGGCAGAGGAAGAAATTAGGAAATCAGTCCCATTCACAATATCCTCGAAAAGAATAAAATACTTGGGAATTAACCTAACAAGGGAAGTCAAAGATCTCTACAACGAAAATTCTTGGACACTGAAGAATGAAATCCAAGATGACCTAAGAAGACAGAAAGATGTTCCATGCTCTCGGTTAGGCAGAATCAATATAGTAAAAATGGCCATTCTGCCAAAAGCACCATATAGATTCAATGCAATCCCCATTATGATACCAATGTCATTCTTCACAGATATAAAAAAGACATTTCTCAAATTCATTTGGAACAATAAGAAACCTAGAATTGCCAAAACATTACTAAGCAAGAAAGAAGAAACAGGCAGCTTTGAGAAACAGGCAGTTTTGCTATTCCAGACCTAAAACTATACTATAGAGCTGTAGTAATAAATATGGCATGGTACTGGTATCAAGATAGTAATGAAGACCAATGGAATAGAATAGAAGACCCTGAAACAAACCCACAAATCTTTAAGCATATGATTTTTGACAAAGGGGGACAAAATATTACATGGAGGAGAGGCAGCCTATTCAACAAATGGTGCTGGAAAAACTGGTCATCCACTTGCAGAAAGTTGAAATTAGACCCTTATCTTTTACTTTGCATGACAATCAAATCAAAATGGATCAAGGAGCTTGGAATTACACCAGCTACCTTGCATCTGATGGTGGACAAATCAAGTCCAACTCTTCAGCGTTTGAAAGTAGGCAAAGACTTTCTCAACATGTCTCCTAAAGTGAAGGAAGTAAAGTCAAAAATCAGTGATTGGGATGTCATAAAGCTAAAAAGCTTTGGCACTGCCAACCAAATAATCAAATTAGTCAAGAGGTTTCCTACAGAATTGGAGAGAATCATGGACTGTGATTCTTCTGACAGCGGTCTCATATCCAGAATCTACAAAATCCTCAATAATATCAGCTTCAAAAACATAAACAACCCAATCAATAAATGGGCCAAAGAACTAAATAGAAACTTCTCAACAGAGGACATTGATCAGGCCAATGAATACATGAGAAAGTGCTCTAGATCACTAGTAATCAGAGAAATACAAATGAAAACTACATTAAGATATCACCTCACATCAGTCAGATTGGCAAAAATGAAGAAATTAAACAATAATAGATTCTGGAGGGGTTGTGGAGAGATATGCACACTGGCACACTGTTGGTGGAACTGCAGACTGGTACAGCCCCTCTGGAAAGCAGTGTGAAGAATCTTAAAAAAACTAGGGATGAGTCCACCATATGATCCTGCTATTCCTCTCCTGGGTATTTTTCCAGGGGATTTAGAATCAGCACATTACAGTGATACAGCGAAATCTATGTTCATAGCAGCTCAATTTACAATAGCTAAATTATGGAAACAACCCAGATGTCCCTCGCTGGATGAATGGATCAAAAAACTGTGGTACATATATACCTTAGAGTTCTACTCAGCAATTAGAAGCAATGATATTGGAGCCTTTGAAGGTAAATGGATGGCTATGGAAGAAATTTTTCTGAGTAAAATCAGCATAACCCAGAGAACCAAGGGTAGAATTTCTTCACTTACCTGTGGAGGCTGGAGCTAGACCCTGGCCATTGAGAAAGGAGGTCAATTCTCATGTTTTAATTTGGAAAAGGTGTAAGGACATACAACCTAAGGCATTTGTAGAGATGTTTTGGGAAGGAGGGAGGGAGAGGGATAAGGGTGGATAATTGGGGGGGGGGGTAATTCTAACATTCAGATTTTATATGTATATTTTTTTCATTAGAAGCATATTTGATTGTTCAACAAATAAATTTCTTAATAAATAAAAATAACCCACAAAAACAAAACAAAACAAAACAACAACAACAAAAGGGCATGGTGGAGGAAAGCAGTTCAAGCCATGGCACTAGGAAGCAGAGAAAGTTCTGCTCACCAGGGACAAAAGACATACCCCAAAGGTATGTCCCCAGTGATCTACCTCCTCCTACCTGCCTATAGTAACCACCCAGTTAATCCTTATCAGTGGGTTAATCCACCAGTCATATTATAATTCTCATAATCTAATCATTCACCTTTGAATGTTCTTGCATTGTCTCACACAAGAGTATTATGGGGACACCACCTATTCAAACCATAACACCTGTGCATTAGATACCATAGTCGTCTCCCTAAATCTTGTGATGACCAAAAAAAAAAAAAAAATCCACATATTTCCAAATGCTCCCCAACCAGGGTAGTAGTGCTGCTCCTGGCTGAAGACCCCAGGAAAGCTGAAATGAAACCCACAAACTTGACAGTGGAAGAGGCATGTGCAAAGACTCCCCACTCACACCCCTCTCCCTGCTCTGATAACTCCACTCCCATGGAGGTGGGGGAAGAGTGGGGCAGCAACAAAGACAGCAGAAGGGCTCAGCGCCACTGTGCACTGGTTACCAGCTTGTCTGAGTCCTGCGAGACAGAGCACCCCCCACACAACACACATACAACGAGTCCTGTGAGTGGGATTATTAGCCACCCAGGCAGAAAGGGACAAGAGAAGCCCAGGATTCAGTGCAAGCCAGATCTCAGTTTTTAGGGAAGCTTTCCCACCACTAAAGCTGAGCAATCCTTCAAAGCAAGGTTTTATGTACTGGGGAGACAGGATTTGCAGGGCTAATGCATTGGAGAAGATCCTATTTCCAGGAGAGACTGGAACAGTGCTGGGGCTGGTTGGAGCAGCCTCCCCCTATCTCAGGATGTCACACTTCTAGCACATTCTACATTTATTCTTGAGAACTACAAGCAAGAGAGGACAAAGAACTATCTTGGTCTGAGGCCAATGGAGAAACTATCTTGCAACCCGCCTAATACTTCTGTAGAGACAGAAGTCCCTATTTATTTGCCCCAGATAGAAACAGGGAGGAAAAAGAACAATGGCTCATTCTCTATAAGTAGACAAGAGGACATATGCTGTGCTATCCATAATGGCTACTTTGCCTGACCTAGGTAGTGGTACTGAGAGGGAATGGATTATGGCTAGCTATTTTTCTTTTTCTTTGGCTTTGGACTATAATTAGGTTTTTGAAGTTTTTTTGCTGTTGGAGAAGTCCCCCCAACACTTTCTTTAGTAAGAGAAGTAAACTGACAAAATAGAATTCCTGAGCTTTCCAGAGCTGCTGTGTTGGGCAGTATTTGGTCTGCAACGACCCCTCGCCACTTGACTGTTTCTGGACCAGTATCATACACCTTGAGAAGATGCCCTTTAGAAACATATTGCCCATCTTCTGTAGCAGTGCTACCTTGAAAGTTCCAAAGTGGGAAACAAACACTTTTATCTTTGATTAGCTGATTAAAAGAGTGGCATGAAGTGATTTTTCTAGATAACCCTCTGCTAAGCATCCTCATGGAATTGACACTCAGGCATGCCCTGCCCTGGATCAATCTTCTCAAATTGATCAAACTAAAACTTTATAGACTAAGCCTACTACAAAACTAAAATTACTGAAATTATAGGCATTTGACTATCTCAAATTTTGAATATCAAAAATAAATAAATAAATAAAACACACCCAGTATAATAGTGCTATTCATAATATAACTACATAATTTATTTTAGGTATTAATTTATAAAGCTTTTTCCTATTGTAGGAAACAAAGTTGTGCACAAGGTAGCTTTCTTCTACCCCATTATCCTATAACTTATCCATACCTCATTCTGAAGAAAATGTCTAGCATCTAAATTTGAAGCCCTCTTTGAACGTAAGGCTAACTTCCATGTCTCTTCATGAATCTCCTCCTTACCCCTAGGATTATCACAGATTTAAACTCCAGCTATCATACATGACTCATGCCATACAATAAATACAGCACTTTGCAAGGCAAATTTCCAAAGGAAATTTGGGAGACTTTGCCCAAAATTCAGCCACACAGCATTGAGAAGCTCTCTTGCAAAGTCTCTTACATAGTCATCCACCAATCTAGAATTTTTTGCAAACAGAAAAATGGAAGTTTCTTTACATTAGCAACTTTTCTATTTGTAAATGTAGCAAATGCTACAGAGACAATCAGTAACTATCTGAGGGCTAAAAATAGTCTTCATAAGTGTTGATTTTAGAAAGTTTGGCCAGCCTGGCCCCCCATAAGGGATCTCATTGACTCTGGGCCCTGTGTGCCCACCACAAAAATGTCTCACTCAAACACAGATGTGTCTGATTGAAGGGTTCAAGACCATCATGGTGCAACCCAGAAGTCCCGATGTTCGGGTACACCTAAGGTCAGTGACTACACTCCCTCTGAGCAATTTTCTTCCAACTATTTGTCCCTACCCTCTGCTTCCCAAGGAGTCGGAGGGAAAAAATCATGTAAAAAGTATATGTTCTGACTCCTGCCAGGCATGCACAGGGCAACCAAGAGCAATGAAGACTGGAACCAAGGTTCAGATTGGCCGGTGAGAGCCTTGGAGCCAGAGGAGGTTGGATCCTGCCAGAGGTTGCTTGGATCCTGGGGTATGCTGGGAACTACCCACAGCAGGGATCCTCCAAGATCTTTGGCATGGATGTACATTTTATATTGTGATCCAGTACACACAGAATTGTCCCCTAGCATCCTTGGGAAATTCATTCCAAGACCCCAAGAAATGCCAGAATCTGCAAGTGCCCAAATTACTTTTACGAAACAGTGTAACATATAATTTACACGTATCTTCCCATATACCTTAATTCATTCTAGATTATCATACTTTCTACAATATAAATACTACATTAAAGAGTTGTACTATTGTTCTGGGAATGATGGCAAGAAATAAAAGTCTATATATTTCAATGCAGACACTTTTTTTGGGGGGGGTACCAGGGATTGAACCCAATGGTGCTTAACCACTGAGCCCCATCCTCAGCTCGCTTATTTATTTATTTATTTATTTATTTATAATTTTGAGACAGGGTCTTGCTAGGTTACTGAGGGCCTAGCCAAGTTGCCGAGGCTGGCTTTGAACTTGCAATCCTCCTGCCTCAGCCTGTTGAGCCACTGAAAGTACAAGTGTGTGCCACCATGCCCAGCTCAGATATTTTTATCTAAATATTTTAAATATTTTTGATCCACAGTTGGTTGAACCCATGGATGGGAACACTATGGTCTTAGAGGGTGGACTGGATACCTCCAAGTGAATACAGATAGAAACATTAGAACTAAAATCAGCTCCTAAGAACTTGGCTGGCTACAGAAAAAGTATTCAATAACTATTTGTTGAATGAACAAATCAAAACAAGACCTTAGTGAAACCTACGTTCCCTCTGGCGAGGAAATGTACTCTGATGCTTTCTATTCTATCCAATTATTTTTCATTTATGTAATAAACAAAAACATAAGAAGCTGCAACTCACTGATATGATATGGCCGCCATTAACAAGTAACAAACTTCAGCTTGAAAAGTCCTAGAACCAAGATCCCAGGAACATGTTCTGAAAGGAGTGTTGTGCATGGCTTGTCCCTTATTGAAAATTACTGGGGCTAGAGCAGTGGCTCAGCAGTTTCGGCGCTTGCCTGACAAGCAAAGGACCTGAGTTCAAACCCCAGCACCACATACACAACTAAGTGTTGGAGCAACTAAAGCCATGTGAAAAGCTAAATAAAAGTTGTTTCTCTCTTTCTCTGTCTCTCTCACTGTCCCTCTCTCTTTAAAAAAAAAAAAAAAAAGAAAGAAAGAAAGAATAAAATTACTAAAACTTGTCAAGTTGACTCAGGGGCTTGGGGACATTGGGGGCAAGTCAGACAGAGGGGTGGGTGGAGCAATGCTATCACAGAGCAGTAGGGCATGCAGGCCTAGGGTAAGGGCACTGCTCTCTGGGAGCAGAGCTATGTCCTGTGTCTTGATTCCAGTCTACACATGCCCCACTGTCCCCACATATGGAACCATTCCTCAAATCCCAGAAAATTTTGCAGAGTCAGAAGCCAATGGACACTTTGCTCCACTAAAGTCAAAGAATCAGGGAGATGGGGAGACAAGGGTTGTTTTGCTGCTGTGAGAATCACGGAGTAACTTGGTAAATGAAAAATCCACTCAGACTCAGAAGGAGCACAAAAGAGAGGAATCAAACAACTTTGTAAATAAAGGGATCATTACTCTCAGTGCTTTAATACACACTTTAAGACATTCTGAAAACTTCCCAATTCAAGAGAAATGAATAGCATTAGCAGCTCATTTCCCAAGCTGAATGAACTGTCTTCACAGTCCAGTGCTGGGAGCAGAGGCCTGGGTCAGCTGGGGCTGGCTCAGGTGGTGTGGTGGCTCCATGTTGGGGACACACAGGAAACAGTCCCTGCACTTCTACTATTATGAAGGTTTCAACCAAAGTCCTGTTGTTCAATAAAGAGAGGTGGTGGTGTACACAGGATGGAGTCTGAGGGAAAGTTCTACAGCATTGCATTCGCCTCCTCCAGGTTCCTTCATCATCCACCAGATAAGCATACTTGCTCCATGTTTAAGAGGTGCTGGGAACAGAGACTTGGCTATAATTGCCTAATGGACAGGAGAAATGAGGTGTGAGGCACAACGGTGTGAAAAAAGCAATAGCCACAAGTTTATTAACATTGAAAATTAAAATAAGCAGAGCCCAGCTAGGCAGTCTTTGCTGAAATGAATCCCATTATCCCTCTAATAACTGTGTGGGGCTCAATTTGATGCCACCCAGTGGGTAGAGAGGCCTCAATACAGGTCACCTCTCTGCCAGCTTCAGGGAACTGAACTTCTCTGGTTCACTGGTAACTATCCCAGAGGAAATACAAACAGCCGGCCTCTCTTGCAGCTCCTCCAACCCCATTTAAACCCATCCAGCATTTGAAGAGCTGTGGAAGGGGGAGACTGAGTGAATTACATGTCTTTCTGACCTGGGTGCCTTTTTAAAATAGTTGCTGAATGGACTTTGCAAAGATACGTGGCAGAGTTTTGAACATTGCCAGGGCAGGGGAAGGACGTTGGGATCCTACCCGTGGCCGAGTAATTAGCTCTGCCTTGTTTTGCATTTTGATCAGATCATCAAATATTTCCAGATCCCCAGTTCTAGAAGGAGTTATCCTTGACCTCAAAATCATTCCCTCTATGTAGGAAACAAGGTTGGTCCAGTAAAATAATCAGAAAACAACTCAATGTGTGCTCCATATATAAACCTACAGCAATTTCTCTCATCGAAACTAATAAATAAATTCTCTCAGCCTCAAGTTTCAGCTCCTGCCCTACCTCCCTGCTCCAACCTGCAAAAGAGCTGTCTACACTGGCAGGCTCCGCATCCTCTCCTCTTCTTCTCTCTTGAACCCACTCCAGTCAGGCTTTAGCTGCCCTCCCTCACCAGCGACAACTCCATTGTTAAATGTGATGTTCAGGCCTCCATTCCCAGTTGGCTTGAACTCTTGGCAGCTCCCTTCATTTGGCTCTCAGTACTCTGCTCCCTCTCCATCTCCAACTGGTTCATTCCCATGTTTTTTAACCTCTAAAAATTAGAATATCCTGGAGGTGAATCCTTGGGTCTCTTCTCTCTCTAACCCTTATCCTTAGTTGATCTCATACTAACAAGTCCCCAGTTTATATCTCCATCCTGGGCCATTCCTACAGAGTTCAGAGAGATCTCTGCATGAACGTCAAGGCACCCTGAAATTAATAGTATCAAAGTTGAACTTCTGTTTCCCCATCTTCCATCCAGCCCCTGCCCCGCCACTGTATACACATGCATCCAACCTGCTCTATTGACTTCTCCCTGCTCCAAACCACTATCCCTCCCCAGGATTGCAGCAACAGCCTCCTTTCTGGTCTCCCTGCCTCCACTGCTGCCGCCTACAGGATATGCTCAACATAGCATCCAGAGCCACTCTAAAAATAAAGGCCAGATCCTGTCACCTCTCTGCTCAAAGCCTTCTAATGACTTCCCGGATCCTGAAGAATAAAATTAACAGTCTTATATGGCCTAAAAAGTTCTTTTGGTGTCAGCTGCCTCTCTGGTCCCCCTCCTATTGTCCTCTCCCTCTTTCACGCTGCTAAGCCACACTCGTCCTTGCTTTACCTCGAATACACCATGCACATCCTGCCTCATCTTCATGGTCTCTGTTCCTTGGGCAGAAATGCAGTTCCTGCAGAGAGTCACCAACTTCCTCTTTTAGTTCCTCCAGACCCTTCTCTTGTCACCTAATTGCTGGAGCCTTTCCTAACCACCCTGCACGTAAACACATACTCTGGCGCTCATTCACTCTTCCCGCATTTTTCTCCATTCAATATTCTTTTAAACCAAGTTTTACTTGCTTATTTCCTATTTCCCTCCCAGAGAATAAGCTCATTTGAGGCAGGGACCTTGTTTTTGCTCACTCCTGTGTCAATTCCCAATATATAGTAGAAGCTCAATATATATTTGCTGAGTAAACAATATTTATTTGCTAATCTACTTTTTTCTTTTCTTTTCCTTTTTTTTTTTTTTTTTGAATTCCAGTGCTGGGGATTAAACCCAGGGATGCTCTACCATATTCAAGGTCCTTTTTACTTTTTCATTTAAGACAGAGTTGAGACATTCGCTGAGGGTCTTGCTAAGTTGCCCATGCTGGCCTTGAACTTGTGATCCTCTTGCCTCAACCTCCTACATAGCTGGGATTATAGGTATGCATCACCATGCCTGGGGTCAGTGTACTTTTTTAAGCATCTGCCATCTACGGGGAAAACACAAACCTTATCTCTGCTCTAGCTGTCCACTGCAAGGTTTCTCAACATGCAAGGCTTCCAGAGTTCCCATGGGTGCTGCAAAAGCTACACTGAGGGTGGCGTTGCTGGTGTCCACCTCTCCTCCCTCCCCACACCCTTCATTGTTACAAAGGCGTGTTTATTTCCGCCATGCGCACTTCCTTGCCTAGGAAAAGGGTTTCCTGATGCCAAGTACTGCCTTGTTGTCTCCCTCCAAGACAAAATTAACTGGCCATAATTCATAGGTCACTGTCTATCCAGATGAGGGGCAAGGACGGGGATACCAAATCTCATGTCTTCCATTTACTCATTGTATAATTTTAGCCAAGTTTTTCTCCTAAATCTAAATTTTCTTAAAAATAGAATGGGAAAAGTAAAGCTAGCTAACGAAGTTTTTATGAGGATTTAAAAAACAAAGAATGGAAAATGCTTGGCACAGAGTACTTGCTCACCAAATATTGGTTTCCACTAGAAGGTGACCCCAGGATCATTCTGAAATCACACCTTTTAACTTGGTGCTGGGCTGTCGTCACCCAAGGGTGCCAGGCCAGGGCTCAGCAGAGTTGGAGGCCAGCCTGTGCTGTGGGAACCTGTTTAGGCTGTTCCCTCCCCTGCCCACTCCTCCTCCTCCACACAAGCCCACAGAGGGACGGGCTGTCCTTGGCACCCCTCCTGCATTTATGGCAGTCCTTCTCCGTCCTGCAAGGGTGATGAACTGAATTCAGGAAAATGACAGGTCGTTACAAATATATTGCACCTTGTAAAATAAAAGGATGTCCTTGTGGAAAGGCCAAGTGACTTCGTGTGGGAGCAACTGTAAATGATAGACACAGGACATCACAAATGTAGAATGTGCGTATTACACTTTGGTAGAATACTTGAAAAAGACACACGGCTTTCGAACACCAATACATGCGGACTCGGCATGAATTGTTTAACGGGAATGCTCTCTGACAGTAAATCTCCATTACTCAGCGCTCTATTGATCGGGGTTCATCTCGAAAGTTCAGACGTGGAGAATTCTCAGGCCAGGTCTCCACTGAGGAGAGCAGCATGGAGAGTTGGTAATTATCCAATGAATTCCAGTAATTATGCAATGAATTACAAATTGTCTACACCAGTGCTTCCTGGAATGTTTAAGCCAGCAACATACTTACAAACTTTTTAGGACACATTCAGGGTAGGAGGTTGGAGAAGGGCAAGGTCCAAAGCGGGTCCCTGTCCAACCATTGCCCTGTGCTTGTTCCTCTACCCCTCCTCACCCCAACAGGTTCTTGGAAACACATACAATTCTCACAACCGTTGGGTTCCATCTGCCATCATTCCTTTCCATCTCTAAGGTAAAAACTACTTAAAAGAAAAAAACTACTAAGGAAGCTCTAACTGGCTGCATTAACTTGGGTAAACCATTGGCTTCACCGATAGCTCAATTCAGGCTCTGTAATTACGGCTCTCAAAAACCATAATATTGACGCAGGTCATGGACCTCTTCATGAGCCACTCCTGCAGCTCACCTTGGTCTAGGTGCATGTCTCTCTTCTCCACCCATTACAAGGGTAAGGACAATACATAGCAGAGAGAATTCTCCCCAAGGCCCAGGCTTCTGATGAGCCCATGATTCAACAGAGTTGGGGCCACCATGAATTACGCATCCTTTGTTGGAGAAATCGTTTTCTTTAAGTTCAGTTACAGAAAAAAAAAAATTTTATCAAAATGAGTGATTGCCAAAAGCTGTGCCATTCTGATGATGAGTCTCAGAATGACAGAGAAGCTTCCAGATACTTCAGAAGACAAAGCATCTTTCACACTTTCAGTAGTTCTTCCTCTTGTACTGTCATCACAGATATCCACTGTTTTTTCTTTTGTATCAGATTAAGACCATACTAATTAAGCTCCTGAGATTTCCTTTTGCTTTCTGGGTCATGATTCGTGACCACACAACCAAAGCAGGATGAGCCTGTGGTATGCTCTGGGTAATTGCAGGGCGAGAGGCAAGCTTTCTGAACCACTCATTCCTTAGTGAATCTGCGTCTTCGTCTGGGGTAGATTGCAAGGTTCTTATAACCACAAATGTGCTCACCACAGAAACAGGGAGTTTGGGGCCTTTGGGGACAAAGGAGTGAGTGAACTCCTCACCTCTACTCCAGCGGATCTCCATCAGCAGACGGAGAGCTAATTGGTCTCCCTGAAAAAGTTCACAGGGGACTTCAAGATGCTAAATGATGTGTTCTGTTGAGTAGTCCATGCAGCACCCATGCTGGGGCACAGAGAACGCTGGTCCTTCACCAAGTGTCTATGGAGCACCTGTTCCAGACCAGCTCTGCACTAGGGCCTGGGGTATGGCAGTTAGGAGGGTAGATACTGCTGCCCTTATACCTATTGCTCTGTAGTGCAAGGAGCCGTAGGCTTGGGGTTTGAAGGCTAACATTTGAATTTAGCTTCCCCTAGTTTGCATCTCTGAGCCTCAGTTTACCTTCAATAAAATAAAGGTGATAACCCTACCCACTTATTTACTTCCTACAATCAGATAAACACGTTGACACGTTCTTTAAACCATAGGGTACTATGGAAAGATAAAGTGTCACTACTGTAGAAATTTAAAATGCCTTCCTTCATACTATAAAGAATTGAAAGCAGAGACTTGAACAGATACTTGCACACTCATGTTTAAAGCGGCATAATTCAGAGTCAAGAAGTGGAAACAACCTTGATGTCTATCAGCAGATGGATAAACAAAATATATTACATATATATCATGGAATATTATTCAGCCTTAAAAAGGAGTGGAATTCTGACACATGCTGCAACACAGATATACCTTGAAAACATTAGGCTAAGTGAAATATACCTGATTTGAATGAACACAAGGGATTTCACTTATACGCAATACCTGAACTAGTCAAATTCATAGACAGAAAGAAGAGTGGTGGTAATCAGAGCCATGGGGAGGCATCACGGGTGTTACTGTTTAATGAGTACAGTTTCAGTTCAGGTTGATGAAAAAGTCCTGGATGTGGGTGGTGATGATGGTCACATAACAACACGAATGTACTTAGTGCTGCTGAGCTATTTATTTAAAATGGTGCACAGTGTCAAGACAGATGCTGTTATGGTTTGGATGTGAGGTGTCCCCCAAAAGCTTAAGCAAGACAATCCAGAAAAGCTCAGAGGTGAAATGGTTGGGTTAGGAGAGCCTTCACCCAGTGAGTTAATCCGTTGATAGGGATGAACTGACAACTGTATGCAGGCAGGGTGTGGCTGGAGGAGGTGGGTTATTGGGGCTGTGCCTTTGGGGATATATCTGGCATGAAGTTTCTCTCTCTGCTTCCTGACAAAGCCTTGAGCTGCTTCCCTTCACCACAGTGTTCTGCTCTGCTCTTCAGTCTCACCTCGTGCCCTGAGGAATGGGGCCAGCCATCCATGGACTAAGACCTCTGAGACCATGAGCTCCAAAATAAAGTTTTCCTCCTAAAATTGTCCTTGCCAGATCTTTAGTCACAGCAACGAAAAAGCTAACTGAAAGAGGTGCCAAGGGGGAGAGGTGACAGTTCCTGGAGAAGTCCCTGCCCCTTATCACCGCATCAGTTTTGCATGTTCCACTGTCCAGGGTGGTATCAGCTCCTGGCCAAAGGCTCAGCACATTGAGAAGGGCCCAACCCTTCACATGCCAATCAGAAGCCCGGCATGTGGTGAGAATCACTCTCAGGAATATTCTAAGTCAGTGCCATCTTCCTGGCTGTTTTCTGTTGGCAAATGTTGGTGGGAAACAGCACAGCAATCTGAACAAAGATGGGAAAGCTAACTGTTTAAGTGTCACCTTGATGATACGATGGGAATCTATCCCATGGGGCCTGGATGCTTGACATCTATCAATCACAAACATAATGTCTATGGCTTCCATCACAGTGTGGAGATGCATTTTTCAAGATGCCCATAATTATGTAAGGCAGCTTCTTCTCCCTTGGGGTGAAGATTGGGGTGGATCCCACTAACATTTGCCTCTGAGATCCTCTTTCTGTCCTGCTTCCATAGCTGGATGGCCTCCTCCTTTTTCGTCAAAATATTCTTCCTTTAGACATGCTGATAATATTCAAGTTAGTTGTATCTGTGTGGCTAGGGAGCTCTTTCAGATGACTTTAGTTCCTCCTCTCTGATTCATCTTGTGTTGAAGATTTGAAACTCTGACAATGACAGCCCTTCTCGACAAAGTTCTTGGGGACACCTCCTGGAGTCTTACAACTAATATTACCCATCTTTTCCAGTTTTTTCAGTACTTACAGAACTTACCACAACTACTATTATTTACAACAATTACTATAACCCATCTTTTCCAGTTTTCTCAGAATATAGGTAACTAGGGAGAAGCGAAAAGATCTCTTTTCTGTGCATTTGAGCTGGGAAGGTGAAGCAGAGATGTCTCTAATGGTGACTGATGCAAAGACGATGATCTTGCTGGGGAGGCAGAGCCTCCCTTCTTGCACTGCTCCTTCAGCTTCGTGCACCAGTAATTGCCAGACGTCCATGACAAATCACAGGTAAATCCCAGGCTGAGAGCTCAAAATGGACTCTGGATATTTCTCTTCCTGGCAGGCTCTTGTGGAACAAGGTGAAGGATTGCCAGCAGTGAGGATGTCTTCACGTAAATCCACCTGGTGGAGGTCAGAGATGAGGGCCCCGGGGTGAATTTTTCCTTAAGCAGAGCAGATCTGCAGATAAACAAAAGGAAGCATGGTTTCAAACCTGGTCCGCTTCTTAATCCTCTGTAAACACACACATCACTCACTGCAAATTCTTGCCCCAAACTGGAATTCCCCAGAAGAAATCAATTTATGGAGGCAGCTGTTTCTTTTCTCGTATGTCTTCTGTTAAGCAAACTACATTGCACAACTAGCAAGATTGATGGTGATATTGTTAAGTCTGTAATAATCCAAATTAATTCCGTCAGGACTTGGAAAGGTAAGACAGGAAGAAAGTTGCACCAAAGGCATGATTGCCAGGAGACCATCATAATACTATACTCTGTGCTACCTTTAAAGAACATGGACTTGGAAGTCAATCCAACCTATAGTCAAATCCCAGCCCTTCTACCATGCCATTCCGGGTCAAGTTAAGCCATTTTCCACATCATAAAATGGGATAACAAGGTCTGAAGGGAAAACTAAATTAGAGAGCATGTATCAAGAGTCTGGCCAAGGGAGCTACAGCTATGGCTCAGTGGTTGTAGCACTTGCCTGGCATGTGCGAGAACCCGAGTTCAAACCCCAGCACCATGTACACAGCTAAGTGTTGGAGCAGCAAAAGCCAGGTAAACTAAACAAAGTTGTTTCTCTCTCTCCCTCTCACTGTCCCATTTTCTGTCTTAAAAAAAAAAAAAGAGTCTGGCTGAGCCCTTGGCACATAGTGGGTGCTTTATCCCATGTCCTTAGATGACTCAGCAAATCTGTTTCTTTAACAAACTTTTTCAATGTTTTTGCACCATTATTCGAAAATCACATGGGCAAGCAAGCATCTTGGAAACCTGAAGGAAGCAAACTCCCACTTCACTTCAAGACCACAGAGCATTGCACAGCATCAAGACCGATCTGATAAGAAATCCCCTGCCGGTTGCTGCTGGGAGCAAAACCCAAGAACTGGTTATGCAGGGAAGCTGGGAGTGCAGGAGGTGGCAGGGGCAAGCCAGGCGGGTAGCAAGAAGGAGAGGCAAGAGGCAAGCTTGTCCTTGATATCTAGCTACATCCCAGGACCCTTTAGCCTGTCCCAACCCCTCTTCACATCAGAGAATGAGGACGTTGGAGATGCGGGAGGTGCCCAGCTCCAGCAGGGCTGGCTTCTCAAAGGCTGACCAAGAAAACGGAGTTGGGAAGAGACTCAGGGGTCCTTCGGCTTCTCCTCTCCTTCCTCAACAGCCCCAATAAGATTGTAGACTGCCCCCCGCCCCCCCAAACCAAATTGTTTCCTTTTAAAGCTGCCCTCACATTTGGAACTCCCATAAAGACAGCAATAAAATGAGAGGTGTCCTCTGATTACCATTTGCAGGTGTTCAAGATGCAGCGAGTCATCTGAATCCCCCCTTAGGCCAGCGGATTCACTCCATCTGTGCTAGCAATTCAGTTGGGACCCGTATTTTCTAATGCTCAGCTTTCCCGAAATATCTGTTTCTCTCTCTTTTTTTTTTTTACATGCCAAAAGACAAAAATTCATGTTTCCACCCACATTAATAGGATCAAAAATAGCCCCTTTCCCCAGCAGTATCATCGCAACATTACGAGTACATTTCAAGCATCAACCTCAAAGGTTGTTGTTTCCCTTCTGCTTTCTCCTTTCATTATCCAGGATTTCCAGTTATTCAGTATTTTGTTCTCATTAGAACACAGCTTGTCACATGTTTTCACCAGAGACATTCATCACCAAGGTCAAAGGGTGAATATCGTGATCTATTATGCTTAGAGAAATCTAATGAAAAGCCACATAATTATCCAATTTAAAGAGAAGCATGTAAAAAAGAAGGGGAGCACTTGCTATAATTTAAATTGTTTTGTTTCCCTGAAGCAAAATTCAGCACCTGATTGACAGGACCTAATGATAATTCTTATTGATATGGTGATGTTAATTGTGGGGAGATATTTAATAAGTCCCATATTCGGGAGGTAAATGCGCGCTCTTAACCCGCACCTGAACCTGATTTTGGATGCAGCTTGGGGATGAGGTACAGATACAGATAAGTGAGCACAAGTGGATTTTCAGTCTTGTGTGGCAGAATGGAAATTGGAATCTTCAGAATCTATTAAGAGAACAATTCCACAGTTGCTCACACTTTTATAAATTATACTGTATATTACAGAAAAGACACAAAGTCAGGGAAGGTGCCAAAGGAGGGTACTGTCATGACTTTGCAGAGAAGTTATTGGGTGGCATTTGGTGATGGTGGAGATGGTATCATTTTCAACCCAAAGCACACACCATCAAATGTGATCTGTATTCATTTTCAAACAAAATGCACTAATGAAACCCATGTCCTGAACCATCCCTGCCACCCATGGGCAAGGATGACCTTGCAAAAAATGAGGTTAACTTTGAAATGTAGGTTCAGATTTTTACACTTTGAACAATCCCTTGTGAGAAGGCTTTCGTAGGTCTAAATTCCAAAAGGAGATCATCCATAGGGGCTGAAAACATTACCTAGATCTGTACCCCCATGAGATCTCAGGGCTGCAGGAAAAGGTCCTGGGGCTGTGGATGAGGCCAAGGTCAATGCAGACTTTCTTAGAGGCCGTTTCCAAATCATGACCTGGGCAGGAGAAGATGGGTCACCGTGCACGGGTTTAGCCATGCATGATTAGACTCTGTGAGCTATGGCCTCCCTTCACTGAGAAGCTATGTTGCTTGTGTTTTGAGTATGTGGTAAAAACATTTTAAATATTGGAATTTAAAACTGAGTCTACTATTGTTGTGAGATAATTCTATCTTTTTTTAAAAAAAAAGAGAGGGAGAGAGGGACAGTGAGTGAGAAAGAAATAGACAATCAACTTTATTTAGCTTTTCATGTGGCTTTCATTGCTCCAACACTGTTGTATAGGTGCTGTTGGGGTTTGAACTCGGGTCCTCGCACATACCAAGCAATCGCTGTAACCACTGAGCCACAGCTCCAGCCCCAAAATTTTCATCTTTGAGGAACTAATAATCACATAGTCATCTCTGGGCAAAATAATACAAAGTAAGAAAAATGAAAGCTATTCTCAAGTCAAAGAGACTTGAACCAAGACCAAAGCAGCTTGAATCTGAGGGAGATCGAATTATGAAAATTGAGTTCAAATTATTTGTTTAAACTCCTACTCAGTCCTCCATTTTTACTTATGGAAAAAAATATGACAAATTAAGCATTCTCATACGATGTCCTGGTCAATAGTTATTCAGGCCAAAGCATATTTAACTCCAAAATAACCAAGCCAGAGATAGTTATAACCTGAGTCACAACCTGGTCTCTGTCACCAGGAAAGTTATCAATCTACAAATAGGATTACAAGAACCAAATGATTAAAATAATGTCACCAGGGTTGGAGCAGCAGTTCAGAAGTTGGAGCACTTGCCCAGCACGCTTGAGGACCTGGGTTCAAACCCCAGCACCACATACACAACGAAGTGTCAGAGAAACAAAGGCCAGATGAAAGACTAAATAAAGTTGATTCTCTCTTTCTCTCTCTCTCATTAAAAAAAAATAATAATAAGTCACACAAAAAAAGAAAGTTTACCCCTCCAGTGGCAGGGGGGGCTTAAACTCAAGGACATTCTATGACTGAGCTATATCCCTAGTTGTTTTTGAGACAGTCTCACTAAATCACCCAGATTAACCTTGAACATGCATCCTCCAGCCTCAGCCTTCTGTAGAGCTGGGATTAAAGGCCTGCACCACCATGCACAGAATAAGAGTAATTTCTAATGAACAAAATATGACAATTGTTCAAAACAACCTAAGATAAGACTCTTCTTGGGCTGGAATGAGGCTTCATGGTGGAGTGCTTGTGTTTGCCTGGAATATGTGAGACCCTGGTTTTGATACCCTGGAATGCAAAGAAAAAATAAAGGATTTTTCTGGGGTCTGGCATATTGTGGGTGACTGATAAATGAACAAAGTCAAAGGATTTTCTTTCTTCCTGAACCTACTTTACTATTTTTTCTTTTAATACACACACACACACACACACACACCCCTATGTATATGTTGGAATAGTCCAGATATAAATTATATTGACTTTGAGCCAAGTACTTACCTTAACTGTAAAAAAATTCAAGTTAATTGGAGATGACCAAATTGGTCACAGGTTATGATACCAATAGCAGCTGAAACTGCTGCTATGATTTTCAACTTCCTAGGCCAAAGCATTACATCATGCACAGGAGATTATAATTTCTCTGAAGAAGACTTCTGGTATCTTGCTACCCAAAAAGCAATATGCCAGCAAATTGAAAAGATTTCAGAGAAAAGCAGTAAAAATAATTCAGGAGGCCTTCAGATGGACTGACAGAAAGAGATGAAAATTATTAAGTGTGGGCTGCCTGGCCCACTGAAGACCTGGGTGGTTATAGAAACGATACACAGTTATCTGGACGGCTGAGATTCCCGTCTGAAGTCGGCATTAGTCCACAGAGACTAACAAAGCAATAATAAATGCCCCAAACCTGGTGCTGCTCCAGGCCCAAAACCAGAGCCATGTCTGCCCTCGGCAGCTGCCAAGAGCCACTCTGCATTTGTGTGTCTCTTGTTGTGGCGTCCAAGCTAACACAAAGACTAAGATGTCACCAAGGTCCCCCTATTTCCACTCCGGTGCTATCTAACCATATACTCACCCTATGCCTGTCATCTGGGTCTTTGAAATGCCCTGAAACCCAAAAAGGAAAAAGTAACATCATAGTTCAAATTCCAACTCCAATACTTCCCAGCTGAGTGACCTTGGGAAAGTTATTCGACCTCTCCGAACCACTCTTTCCTTACTTGTGAAATGGAAGTAAGAACAGTGCCCTCTCCAGTACTGTTGAATGAAACCCTTTGCAGAAAGCACTTTGAGCACCCAGCCTGTAGCAAGTGCTCTATAAATAGTACCTATTGTTTTTGCTTATTACAATTACCAGTAAGGGAAAGGAAAGACATAAAGCTCAACAAAGATCTGACCCTCTTAATATGGATGCCAGGTCCTAAAACATTCATCCACGAATCCCCTGGCCTGAAGGACGAAGCCTGAGCCAAGCACATCCTACAACACTTCCTTTGCTCTTGATGGGTTCCCCGCTTCTGCCCCCAAACATGCCAGTCTCCTTTGTCCACATTATAGGTTTGGGGAACAAATCTCCCGGTTTCCCAAGGATGGTGCTGGATTTATATCCATTGACCCACGGTGACTATTCGTAGCACCCTTGATCTCTCATCTGGGTCACGCTTATGATGATAAATGAGATGGTTACCTTAGTTCAGTTCTTTCAACATCTTATTTTCCAAATCTTTTCCATCCTGCACCACAGATGATAATGAGTCTCTTACATATATTGAAGTTGCTATTAAACTTTTTCTTCATCAGTCCGGGCCTTCCCTCCATCACAGACATTGGGCTGCCCTCAGGGTTACCATCCTGGTGTTTGGTGAATGGGTGCATATTTACCTGAGCTGCACAGTGCCCACATTTAAATGTGCTCAGATCCAAGGGCCAAGCCTGCTAGTCTATCCCAAACAGATAAGCTCTCCTCATCCCCATTTTCATTCTAGTTTTTTGTTTTTTCTAAAAACATCCAATGCTCACCTGTATGATTTTTTTTCCTTGCATGACTACATTGGCTAAGACCTCTAGCATAGTGTTCAATTGAAATGGTGATCTCTTTTGAGAAGCATAAATGAAACTTTACTTTGGATGTTTTAAAATAAATAGCCCTTCTTTTTATTCCTGTTATGAAAATTCATTATACAAAATGGGGCCATTCCTGTCACCCCACCAAAATGGAAACAGGAGCTGTGCAGAAGAAAGGGAAATAAATATAGGTCAAGGACACCTGAGACAGGAACGCTCCCACAGAGCCAATCCAATGAAACAGCCTTCCTTATCTTGAAGACCATCCTTACTTAGCCAACTATGACCTTAGGACTAGCTTCACCCAGTAACTGCTGCCACTTGCCAATCACAGCCTGCCAGCTCCCCCAGGCTCCAGAAGTGCCCATGAACTGTCTTTGAAAACAGCATGAGTAGATTTCACTGCCCTAATAAAACCTCCAGCCTTCTTTTGTTTCCTAGACATATCAGAGGCCATCCTAGCTTTAGCACTTGTGTCCCAGATGGCAATTATTTTTATTTTATTGCCAAAAGTTCCTTTATTGCAGATTCTTCTCCGTATTTTTGTTTGATTTGACAGCATATTTGGAGTCAGGATAGGTGCGAACACTAGCTCCAACCTTTACCTTCAGCACAATTGCGCACAACCACTTAATCTCCACAAGTCTCACTGTCATCTGTAGAATGGTGATGAACATGTAGACAGGCATTTCATCTATGGTGTTAGCTTTATTTCTTCCTTCCAACCTGTATTCTTTCTTTCTTTTTCCCTTGCCTTAGTTCACTGGCTGAGACCCTCAGCACAGTGTCAAATTGAAATGGTGCAAGGAGGTCTACTCTTACCAGAAGAGAGCTTAACATTCTACCACTAAATATGCTACCTGTAGGTTTTCATAGATGTCCTCTCATCAGCTTGAAGAATTGCCCTTCTTGTCCTAATTTACTGACATGATAACATGTTTTGCCCCCAATTCTGTAATTTCTTAGATCACAAAGATTAATTTTCAAATGTTTAAATAATCTTGCACTCTTGGGGGATGCTGAAGTCGGTTTCCTATATTTTATTCATGATTTTTGCATTTATGCTACTGTTATAATGCTATAAGAGAAGTATCTTTATATGTTTCTTGGTATATTTGAAAAGCAAAAGAGATTTTGAATTTTTACTTCCTTTGTAGACTGTAAAGTGCTGTCATATGTAGGCCCCAAGTCGCTGCATCTGCTAATGATGGTGACAGTGCATGGCACCAAGGCAGCCCTTGCCACAAAGCTGCCCACAGGCTGGTCAGGAACCACCCTCCATGACCCACTCCCACTCTCCCACAAATGCAGTCAGAACCCTCAGCCTGGGGCTTTAGCAAAGATGTCCTCTAGATGCCTCTACAAGAAAGCTCTAATTTTAAATAGTCTCTCCTGTCATCAGACCACATCGTACCACGTCCTGATTCTGAGTTTCAGAGTATTTAGGGGGAAATATGTTGACTTATTCTTGCTTAGACAGAGACCCATCTTACACTTTCCTGGAACCTCAGGTAGTCTCAAAACATTTTTCTTGGCTGGGTGCAATGTTACACACCTCTAATCTCAGCAATTTGGAAGGCTGAGGCAGGAGGATCGCAAGTTCAAAGCCAGCCTCAGCAACTTAGCAAGACCCTGTCTCATAAAAAAATATAAAAAGAGCTGGGGATACAGTTCAGTAGTTAAGCACCCCTGGGTTCAATCTCTAGTACCAAAAAGAAAAAAAATTCTTAAATATGTCCAAACACAGAACACAGTAGGGCTTATGATAAGGTGTGTGGTTTTAATACATCTATGAAGATTCCAGTCTCTACTTGAGAAGTTTAAAGTTAATAAGGTTTATCAATTTTGACAGTTTATTGAAAGTATCCTAATTCATACATCCCTCACATATTCCTGTGTGTTCTTCCTTTCATTTATTTCCTTGTCCAATATCTGCTGAGCATCTACTGCATGCTAGGTGCTAGGTGCTGGCCTAAAAGCAGCAGATGAGGCACGAAGCGAGACGGGCAAGGCCATGGCCTCCAGCAGCCAGCGCTGTTCAGACTCCAGTGCTCATGTTGAAGCACTGTACTGGCTGCCAGGTAGAGTCTCCAAACCCCCTCTCAGGACCACAACACTCCTTCCCCTGATTTACAGGAGTTTTGACTACTGAGAACTCACCTCTGAGACCCTCCCTAGGCCTTGCTCTTGGCCAAAGGGAGCTGCCTCCCAGAGGATTCTTGAAGTCACACTTCAGGCCTGTAGAAGGGAGACATAAAGGCCAGCCCACTTATCCTTAATACTTATCCTGAAGGGCCATCCTGAATGAGGATCCTGGCTTCATTACCACTTAACTCTTCCTTATGCCCCATTCTGCTTCCCTTACCCCTCCCTCACAGGTATTATTTCCAGAACACTCTCCAATCAACTTCCTTTTGGACAAGAAAAGACAAGCTACCCAACCAGCTGAGCAAAATCCACGGTGTATGTTTTCCAGCCGTAGAGCAGGTGCTCCATGGATGTCTTCTGGAGATCACTGCTCCTCTCTTGCCCCTATAGTAGTAGTGGCACCAGGTAAAATTGCCAGCCCATGGTGATCCACTCACTCATTTAACAACCATTCAAGAGTCAGGCTGAAATCTAAGCCACCTAGCAAAGAGAGCACCAAGCGGACTGGTTCAAAGAAGCACAGGTGTATCTGCACTCAGGTAACACTTGCAGGCAAATGGTCCAGGTTGGGGGAGCTCTCCCATATGTGGTCATTTATGCTTCCATTCAGGAGCTCACTACCTTCCAGGTGTGGTCCTTGTCTATGTGGTAAAGTCGGTAACAGCAACCACATCCTCTAGGAAACCTTGGGAAAGAGAAGGGGGTTAGTGATTGCCTTCTGAGCAAACAGGACAGAAGCTGAACATATCACTTCATCTCCTACCCAAAAGTGATGACTTCGTCACCAATCAACACCACCTCGAGGGAAGCTGGCAAGGGAGGTCTAGTTGGACACCTGAAATTGCCAACTGGACCAACTTAGACCTTGAAATCTTGCTAGGCCTGGATGGGCTATTGTGCTTGCTCCCAGAGACTGATGGGGAAGAAGATATGTAAGTCAAGAAGCAATTACCAAACATAAAAGTTCAGGAAAAGAATGGACAGGATGATGTGATAAAGTCTCAGAT
Organism: Aplodontia rufa; assembly: GCA_004027875.1. Classification (NCBI taxonomy): domain Eukaryota; kingdom Metazoa; phylum Chordata; class Mammalia; order Rodentia; family Aplodontiidae; genus Aplodontia; species Aplodontia rufa. The sequence goes on along the minus strand of PVKS010011383.1, from coordinate 18,167 downwards.
GCAGTGGCTCAGCAGTAGAGCACTTGCCTGTCATGCACAAGGACCCAGGTTTGAACCTCATACACAACTAAGTGCCCGAGAAACTAAAACCAGCTGAAAAATAAATAAAGTTGATTCATATTCATTCATTCTCTCCCTCCCTCCTTCTCTCTCTCTCTCTCTCTCTCTCCCACACACACCTCTCTTTCTTGAAAAAAAAAAAAAGATTCAGATGCAGGGTGAGAGGGTACAGAGGGTGTGTGGGGAATCAGTAGAGATAGCATGGTCAAGTGATATTTAAGCAGAGACCTAAAAGGGAAGAATGCTCAGCTGCATAAAAAATAAAGTGTACTAGACAGAGGAACCTCGTGCCCAAAGTGCCTGGAGAGAGAGAGTCGGGTATATCTGAGGTCTGTCCAGAGAGTGGGGCTGGAGCAAAATGAGTGAGGAGAAGTGATTTGATCCAGGGATGCAGAGAAAGTAGGGCAAGATCCTGAAGAACCTCACAGGCTGCAGTGACATTTGAAGTACAATAGGAAGGGAGATTGTGGGATATGATTTACCTTTTTAAGATCACTGAAGTTGCAGTGGAGAGAAGGTAGCCATGATAAAACTCATCTGTTACTCCCCGGGCCAAGAGAGTGAATGTTCAAATACTGTCTCTAAAAAATAATTTTAAGATGAAAAATGACTTCCCTGGTAGCCAAATCTGCTTCGGGTTTCCAGAAGGCCTTCTGTGACCAGTCACGCAGGACAGCAGCCTGGAGCCTTGGTCAAAAGCCAGAGCCTTCAAACCAGTTTTGCCAGGAGGAAGATGAGGCAGGAGGAGCATTTCAAGGAGGATAATGATGGATTTTATGTCAAAGTCACTGCTTATCTCCAATGCAGGGGCTCCTCAGACTCAAGCCGCAAGGTAGTCTGCCCAACTTGAAAATGAAGGGATGGGGCTGGAGTGGTTGCTCAGTGGTTATGGTGCTTGCCTTGCATGCATGAATCCACAGGTTCAAACCCCAGCACCACATACACAACAAGGTGTCAGGGCAATGAAAGCTTCATTAAAAACGGAATGAAGTTGACTCTCTCTATCTCTATCTCTCTCTCTCTCTCTCTCACTCTGTCCCTCTCTCTTGGAAAAAAATACTAATTTTAAATAATTTTTAAAAAAGAAAATGAAGGAAGCTGGGGAGTAAGAGTTGGTTTCTCCTTAAGCTATAGAAGGACTAAAGAGTAGGTGGATTTTCTCTGGCTTTGTTTATCTTAATATAGAAAAGAACAAAGAATTATTTGTAACAGAAATGGTAGGTAAATACATCTGGTTTATCTATACTTTTTAAAATTACAGTCAGCAATAATACCTAAAAATTGCATCATTTTTTCTAGTTCACAAAGTCTTTGTCCACATACTTTATATAGATAGTTGGTTGAACTGAATTTTTAAAAAATATTCTTAATAAGTAAATGGGATCCACTGACTAAAAATTAAAATTTGTAAGAGGCTTATTATTAGCCTTCCATCATTATGAAATACCTAACAGGCTACTTACGAAGTAAAGAGAAGGTTATTTCACTTACAGTTTAAGAGGTTCAAAGTTCCGAGATTAGACAGCCCTATTGGCTTAGTATCTAGAGTGAAAGGCAGGTGGAGGCAGAAGATGGCAGGAATGCATGTAGAAGTAAATGGTCACATATCAAGCTGGAGGAAGAAAGAGAGAGGGGAACCACTCCCACAATCCCCTTCAAGGACACACCCCCAATGGCCTAAAGACCTCCCACTTGGCCCCACCTCCCAAAGCTTCCACTGCCTTTCCTCTGGCCAATGGCCTCCTGTGGACCAAGCCTTCAGTCACAATGGATCTTTGCCAGACATGATTAAAGAATTAACCCACACCACAATATTAAACGATAGCATCCCATGTTAACTAGTCACGCATCGTAAGCGTTCAGGTCATCAGAAATAGTTGGTAGGCCCTGACGATTCAAGGGGCCTTGGTTTCTTGAGCCCTTCATTTATAAAATGGTGACAACTTTGGATGAAACACTGCATGTTTGTAAATAATTTTGAAATGTTAGGGATACAGGGTATTTCAAACCTTTGTTATGAGAATATACATGCAAAACGTGTCTGCATTAACTCACGATCTAAATTACTTGCAGGGTGAACTAATCATTTCAAGCATAAACGCTTGGCCTTGGGATGAAATTAAAGGAGAAACGTTTAGGCAGAATCATTGGAGAATTACACTGAAAGTAAGATCACTAAATCCATAAATATTTTCCTAAGGGAAAAAAATGAAAGTATCATCAGTTTCTAATTCTAAATAGAACCCAAAAAAATTAGCCTGTGGACCATAGAAAAGAGCCGTGTGTCAGCACACTGAATTATGCTTTTCCTACCCCTCATTTTCATTGTAACTAAGGTTTCCTAATATATTCAACAAAGAAATGTAAAATAGAAGTCTGTGTTAGAGGTTTCAGATTTATTATTCGAACTGTACTGGCATAGAGGTGTTACCTGGGCATCCAAGTCCCAAATATACAAACCCCAGCCTAATGGGTGTATCTAGAGAATTAGGGACTGCCAAAAATGGAGCATGAGAGGAGATATGCAAGAGGGAGAAGATGAAAGAAAAACAGGAGAGCTACAAGGTACCTATTGACCACTCTTTTTTTTTTTTTACCAGAACCAGGGATTAAACCTGGTTTAGTGGTTAAGCCATATCCTCAGCCCGTTTTTGTTTTTGCTTTTGTTTTCAATTTTTTATTTTGAGACAAGTTCTCACTAAGTTGCTCTGGGCCTCACCAAGTTCCTGAGGCTGGCTTTAAACTTGTGGTCCTCCTATCTCAGCCTCCCAAATCACTGGGATTATAGGCGTGCACCACAGCGCCCAGCCACTGACTACCCTTAACTTCTCACTCTGCTCAGAAAATGCTCACTCACAGACTTTGCAAAAAAGTAGACTTCCCTTCCTGCCTCACGGGCCTCCATTCATTGATTCACTAATATCATTGAGCATCTATTATGAGCCAGACCCAGAGCTGGGCCCTAAGATGACAGAGACAAGTCAGGTGTGGCCCCTCGTCTCAAGGAAACCATAGTCTCACCAAGGAACCAACACACCCACACAAAAAAAGAACAATCTGTAAGAGCTCTAGGAGAGGAAACTGCCCAGTGCAGAGACCGCCTAGGAGAGGAGGCAATTTGACCTGCCGGGAGCTTCGGAGCAGGCTTTGATGCTGTTCTCCCCCAGCATCAGAGGAGAGAGCATGGGGCTGCAGCGGAGAGCATCAGGAGATGGGGTGAAACGGCACAGCTCGCTGAGGATGACCCAGCAGATGGCTGAGCTGGATTCTGCAGCCAGAGAGGAGCATTTAAATTGGAGGAGTGGCATGATCAAGTCTAGGTTGGGAAAGGCCAATGGCAGCAGTGTGAAGCACCCACCTGTCCCACATTTGACCCTGGGACATTTCCTGAGCAGAAGAGTCCCTCCACAGGGCAACTCTCATTGCTGTGAGAACACTTCCCCATTCTGCATTGGTGACTCTGTCCTGGAATGCAACAATGTCCCATGCTCACAGAGGCTGTGGGTGGTTGGACAGGGCACAGTGAGGACAGCTGTTCTAGGATCTCGGCTGGGAAGACCCAAAGCTGGAGTGACTCTATGAGTGGAAGCTGAAATCATCAGGGGTCCAATCTGGGTGGCACAAACTCCAGACAATCAAATGGAGTTGCTCAAGGGCATGAGCTCAAAACTGATAGCCAGTGCAGGGGAAGTCAGGAGGCAAAGATCTGGAAGCTGAGTATCTTTCACTTCTCATGGCCAGGAGAGGCAACCTATAAAACTATTCCTTGCTATTCCCTATTTACCTGCTTCTACCTTATTTCTTACTGCATCATATCTACCTATGACTTACCATAAAAAAATTTAAAAATCTCCAAGATGTGACCTGTTCAGCAGCCTTCCCCTCCCTCCATCCCTCTCTCTCTCTCTCTCTCTGCAGGGTTTGAACACAGCCATATCTCATCGTGAGCACACAGCTGATGTTTAACTGATCTGGATTTTTCATAATAACTTCCATGATGACCCTTTATATTTTTATAGCATTTTATAGAACTTATATTAGGAAAGCCCATGCAATATCTTTCATCTTTTACAGAAGACTATCCTCAGGTATTATTAGCCCCATTTAGAGATCACAAAACAGAGGTTAGAGACATGAGATGATTGGCTCAAACTCAGCAAAAAACTGAGGCAGAGCTAAGACTTGTTCCTGGGTGGTCTGGTCTCTCAGAGCTCTTGGATTACATGACAGGCAGGTGGCCCTGAGCACTCGGGCTCTGCTTCAAAGATTCACTTTGGACACAGTCTCCATCCTGTACCCAATGCCACATCCAGTCACATCAGTTCGTGTCTGCGCACCACTTGGAGGGTAAGTAGAGTCCCTCTGGACTCCCAGAAGCTCAGGGAAAGGAGAACTGTGAAAGGTTACGAGGGGTGGCCTCTGGCAGCCTGACTCAAGTTCAAACTGTGGTCATGTGAGCAGGCTAAGACTGCAGCAGGCTCGTGGTGGGAAGGGAAAGGATAGGAGTTTGAATTATTTCTTCTGCAACCCAGTCCCTGGCATTGATTTGCAAAGCAAATCTTAGTTAGAGTCCATGTCTTATTGAAAGTATCATAAAAGCAGAACTATTGAAGCCCAAATTAATGAGATCTATAGGTGTTTGTGAATCGTTTTAATTGTAGTTCGATTACTTTGTATTTCAACAGGAAATCAAAACTCATGAATCTGAAACTCCAAAGGCACAAGAGGGTACGCAGCAAAAATTACCCCTCCCACCTTTTGTCTCCTGCCCTCAATTTCCTCTCCCTAAAAGTAATTCACGTGCAAGAAGACACACACACATGCGCACGCGCGCGCACACATTCTTTTCCCACATTTTAAGATAAAGAGATAGACTATTTACATGATACTCTACATCTTGAACTTTTTCCACTTAATATTATGCCTTAGAATTCCTTTTTCCATCTGCACACAAGAGCCTCCATCTTTTTTACAGCTGTACAGCATCCCTTCATACGACTGTACCAAAATTTAACTAGTTCCCTATTGAGAAGCATTTAGTATGCTTCCCATTTGTTGTTATTAAAAGTCACATTGTGGGCTGGAGAGTGGCTCAGCAGTAGAGCACTTTCAGGGCATGCACAAGGACCCCAGCATCACATACTCAATGAAGTGAAGGAAAAACAGAAATTAAATGAAAAAAATAGAAATATAATATTCTCTCTCCCCACCCCTCTCTTTCTTTAAAAAAAACTAGCACTGCTATAAATAATCTTATAGCTATTTCATTTGTTCACATGGTGGTATATCCATATGACGGATTTCCAGATTCAGAACTGCTGTAACTGCTATATCAAAGGGTAAGTACCATACTTTTGTCTTTTCAATGGGGTGGAGGTGTTCTGCCAAATGGCCTTATGCTAATTTGTACTAATTTCAAGTTCTACCTGGGTCCCCATGGAATCCTCTGCTATCTGTTATATTCAGGGATGGTCTGAGGATTCAAAGAAGACACAAAAACCAAACGAATCCCCTGAATTTAAAATATAAAGGTAGGGGAAAGTGCAAATCAAAACAACAATAAGATACCGCTCCACATCCACAGGGATGGCTATAATGCAAAACAAAACAAACAGAAAATATGTTCTGAGGATGATGTGGAGGAACTGGAACCTTCATGCATTGCTGGAGGGAATGTAAAAAGGTCCAGTTGCTTTGGAAACAGGGAGTTTCAATTAAACAAAATCACCATATGACCCAGAAATTCTACTCCTAGATATATACTTAAAAGAATTAAAAATAAGTACTCATGCAAATACCTGCACATGAATGTTTACAGCAGCATTATTCACAATAGCCAAAAGGGAGAAACAACTCAACTATCCATCAATGAATGAACGGATAAACAAGATGTGTATATGGTACAATGGAGTGTTACTCAGCCATTAAAAAGAATTAAATTCTAGTACATGATACAACATGGAAGAACCCAGAAAGCATTACACTTACTGAAAGAAGCCAGACATAAAAAGTAATACATTGTATGATGGCATTTACATGAAATTCTTGAAATAAGTAAATTTGTTGAGACAGAAGCAGATCAATGGTTCCCAACAGCTCAGGGAAGGGGAAAATGGGGAGAGACTGCTTAATGGACACAGGATTACCTGCTGGGGAGATGAAAATGTTTCGGATCTAGACACGGTGATGGTTACATTGTGAATGTACTAAAGATCATTGTACACTTTCAAATCTCTGACTTATGTTACATAAATTTCACCTCAACAAAGGAATAAAAGTAAGGTGGTGGTATCTTCGTGTCCACTGTCTCTGACATTCCTGGTCCCTGTCTTTCTGAATCCCTCATGATGAATTGCTTCTCTGGGATCTTCTCCCAGGTCAGACAGGATGCCAGCCCAGTGCCCTCTGGTACAGGAAGGATGCAAACATTACTCAATAACATATGCCAGGCAATGAACGTGGTCTTTCTATGCCTTTTCCCACAAATTCTTCACCATAATGTGACATTATTTTCCTTTTACAGATGAGGAAACTGGGATTTGGAGAGCGTAAGTGGCCTATCCGGTGTCAACTCAGTTAGACAATAGCGAACCATGACCTCAAAGCCAAGCTGTCTGCATTAAGCTGGCCCAATTAAGACATTGGGACATTTCAACAAGGGCCAAGGGACAACAGGCTGAGGACCACTCCCGATGATTCAGTGACCAGGCTTCTGGCTTGGCTGCTCCTCTGGGAAGCACTGGCTTCTTCCTCTTGGGGACTCTGTATCCAGCTCACTACTGGCATTTCCCTGAAGCCCAGCTTGTCCCTATCTCGCCCTCCTATTTAACAAAGTGAATGAGTTCATGGCACCCCATAAACGCTACATGAATTAAATTGATCTCAGTAGATTGGAGCAAATGAAATAGAAAGAACACATAGCTTTCTGGCTGTGGCCTTCCAGATCCAGATTATAGCGTTTGACTAGAATGACCTTCCCTCATTCCTGACGTGATATAAAGAGCGAGGTGTTTGAGGCTAAGCACACCTAGCTGCGAACCCTGGGTCTACTAATGCCTTGCCTTGTGTGCTTGGGACCTCATTTTACTCCCCTATAAAATGGGGTTGCAAGATTATAAGGAGGGGGCTGGAGCGGTGGCTCGGCGATTACAGCGCTTGCCCGTCATGTGCAAGTACACGGGTTCAAACCCCAGCACCCATGTACACAACTAAGTGTCACAGCAAGAAAAACTCGATAAAAATTGATTCTCTCTGTCTCTCTCTCTCTTTCTCACTGTCCTTCTATCTTTAAAAAAAAATAAAGATTATAAGGAGGATTTAACAAGACGATGTGAAAACTTTCCTACCACAATTGACTCAAAAAATATTTGTAAAGGATCTACTGTACACAGAACAGCATGCTCTTTTTTTTTAAAGGTAGGTATTTTTTAATGTAATTAAGACAAACAATCCCTGAATTCAAGTGACGTTCATTCTAATGGAAGAAACAGACATTGAATAACTAATTGCAAGGGCCTTGCCTATGTGGAAGGGGAGTCAGGTCTAAGAGGTCTTTCTGAGGAAGTGGCGTTGGAGCTGAGAGTGAAGGATAGGTAGGTGTTAGCTGGGACATTGGGGAAGGGTGTTCCAGCAAAGACCCTGAGCAGAAAATGAACTCCGCAAGTTTGAGGGCCTCAAGGGAAACCAATGTGAAGAGCACAGACATCCAGAGGATGAGGGAGACGAGTTGGCCACCATTCACAGCCAAGCATACAGAGGGGCCCACCCACTTCTTCCTATCTCTGCAGCCACCTATTGTTTCTCCACCACCCTTTATTGGTCTTCCTGCCCTTCTGTGAGGCCCTTCTGCTCATTTTCCAAGACAGAGCAAGGTCACACTGCACTCCAAGCCTTCAGCGACTGCCCACCATTTCTAGGAGACTCAGACGTCGTCCCTCAGGGGCTGTGCTCGGCGGCATCCCTTCACCCCTTAGGCCCTGTCAAACCGCAGTGCCACGTCCTCTCCCATACAGACCTGAGCACCATCAGCTTCTTCCACCAACGTATCCCTGGATTAGACACAGAGTAGGCCCCTCCTCCAGGCCACAGGGCTGCCTGGACCAGGAATGTGCAGCAGACTTAAGAGCCAGCACTCTGAAACTTCCTGATGATCTGTGGCATGGGACTGAGGCCTAGGTTGGGGGATGAGTACGGAAAGAACTGGATCAGTCTCAGTGTCTCTCTCAGGTGTGTGACAAAAGGTATTCCATGAGAATGGTTAGGAGTTGAAAGGGTGCTGGGACGTCAAGGCAAGGTCATGACAAGACAAAGTCACAGGAATCTAATGTTAAGAGGGAAGAATCGCCCCTGAGGGGTGATGTCTTGAGTCTCCTAGAAACAGTAGGCAGCTGCTGAAGGCCTGGGTGCAGTGTGACCTGGCCAGTAGACAACAGAGGAGGAAAGCAAGGAGCAAGGTGCTGAAACAAGGAGTGAAGTGGTGAAAGACACACCCTGGGGCCTGGGAGAGAGATGGATGATTCCCGGGCTCAGGATGCCCGAGCTCCTGGCTCCTGCCCCACACTGGTCTGACCTAGCCTGAGGGTCCCTGCTGCTGCCTGGATCACTGGCCTTTCTCTTTGCCATCTCCCTTGGCTCTCAGGGCTCACTCTCAGCGGATGCTCACGGTGCACCTGCTGGAAAAAGTGGCTGGCTAGGATTTTAGTTGATGAGGCATTTGGAAACTGTTCTTCTCATTAAATCTCAGTTTTAATCAACAAATTCTACACCATGGATAAGAAATGGTGTGTTAACAGTGCGGCCCCTCTAGCAGTCCTGGAATGAAAGGAATGGAGGAAAGAGGTGGAAAGGAGACGGCAGGGTCAGGTGGGGAGGTCTGTAACACCTCTTCATAGAGACCTTTTTACCTACAGGCAAATACCTGTAATCACCTGCTCACTCACTAAATTAGGGTACAACAGTAACATCTCACACACAAAAGAAGGTGCAAAATGGATGGAGATGGAAAGAATTATGCAAAGTGAAGTATCCCAATCTCAGAGACTCAAGAGCCGAATGGTTTCTCTCATCTGTGGAAGCTAGAATACATCGGGAAGCAGTAAATTAGATGGCAAGGCTAATAATAACTTCAAATTGTATGATTCTTTTCGCAACAGGGAGATGACTCCCTAGGATACTTGGAGGTGTAGGCTGGGTGACAGGGTTGGGGGAGGGCTTAGGAAAATCACCTAGGAGACTGGAGGAACCGAATATAGGGGAATCATCTCAGAAGGTGATGTCTGATCTCCATGGGATATCCATTTAACTCAGGGGTTCTTCTGGGGGAAACAGCAACTTGGGGAACCCAAGCTAGGCATCCATGACATAGCATTAGCCTTGGATAACTAAGTATATATTCATTTGTTCTGGAATATTTGATAATGTTTCCCCCTCAATTGTAACTCTATATCATCTAATAAATAATAAATAAATAAATAAATAAATAAATAAATAAATAGAAGGTGCAACAGGCTTGGGAGTCTATGCTTTGCTCTGTCTGGTTAGTGATGTCCTCACCTTAGAACATTTTAAACTATGCGCAAGGAAGAAATTTCCCCCCACAATACAGAGCTGCTCCTTTCAATGGCCTGAGGCTGCTCTGTCATGTTACCATGTTACCTATGTGGGCTCCAATCACAGTGACCCACTCTGTTCTGGGAGGATCTGTGGCTTTGCAGCACCCAGAGCCCACCCCTGGACAGGGCAGAGTCACAACATTTTCAGATATGGACAGGCGATGGTTGCCTGTGCCTTTGTCACAGGCACAAAGCCAAGCTACTGGAACAGTGGCCAATCAGCCCATTGGAGTCTTGTCATTAACTGGAGAGAATTCCAACTGTGAAGGAAACAGCCCAAGGACAGGGCAAAAATGAAAAGAGAAACAGTCTGGCTGTCATTTTCTTGTTCTCTGCAAATGACCAAAGGCTTCCTTCCCTGCACGTTCTCTCGTGTTGAAAGCCACAAGTCACAATGTACATGGGGCAAGAAATAGTGTCAACACATACTGTTTGGCTCCTTGTGAAAGAGGCAACTCAAGCTCTCCATAAAGCCACTTGCTCCCCTCCACTTCCCAGCCTGCCTTGCTAAGGAGCCTGTGACCAGTTCCAGCCCAAGGACTGTGGGGAAAATTCTGTGGCTCATTGCAAGAACGAAGCAGTCAAAGTCAATCTGTTGCCTGCCTCTCTTTGTCTTCCGTCGCTGTGTTCCTGAGAATACAGCCGCAGGGTGGGAAAGGGAGGCCCATCACACACGGGACTTCACAGCACAGAGCTGTGTGTTAACACAGCACAGGGACAGCCTAGCCTGCCTCATTCCAACTCTGGTCCTCATGCTGTAAGATTCTACATAAGAAACAGTCCTGCTTTCAGAGTTTGTAGTCTAGATCGGGAGACCAGGCAGGGAGGCACTCCGCGTCAGAGGTTAAAGTTCAGGTCATGAAGTTGGTAAATGCATATAGAGAGCATTCAAACAGAACCAGTCCCATAATGCGAGGGTGGTTTTCACATGTGAAGTAAAAGCACAGGCAACAGCCACGCAGGTAAGTCCACAGAGATACAGTTTTGTGGAGCAGAAGATGGAAATATACCATGCAATCCTAAGTTGTCATGCCAACTTCTAACTTTGTGATACAAAATATTTAAAAGGATCTGAGTGCTGTAGTGCACACTTGTAACTCCAGAAACTCAGGAGGGAGAGACAGGAGGACCACAGAGTCAAGGCAAGCCTCAGTAACTTAGCAAGACCCTCTCTCAAAATAAAAAATAAACTCAACTGGGGATATTGCTCAGTGGTGAAGCACCTCTGAGTTCAGTCCTTAGTACCAAAAATAAAATATCTAAAAGCATACAGGAAAATAGAGAGGATAATGTAATGAATCTTTATTCCACTTACCACCCAGCTTTACAATGATCATCTTTGGCAGTGTGGTTGTATCTACTCCATGTCTTTCTTTCCCTGTAGTTATTTTTTTTAATTATCTAGCAACCAGTCTATAGCCAATGTTCCAGATTATCTAGTTTACTGGTATCTGTCTATCTATATCCTTTTATAGTTGGCTTGTTCAAATCTGGATCCAAACAAGTTCTGAACATTGAATCTTGTCCATATCACATAAAGTCGGATTGCAGCTATCATAATTTACCCACACATACATTTTTAAATACCCTTAACACACAACAACTTTGTAAACACAAAATTATGCATTTTTGAGCCCTTTTCTACACTAATTTCACATAAGGGCAAGTTAAATCTTGTAAGCATTAGCTGAAATATCAAGAGCCACCAAGTCATGTTAGGTTTGCAGAGGCCAGACGGTAAGAGTTTGGTCGGCCTGCACTCAGCAAACGTGTGGCGTGTAGCCAACAAGGGGAGACAGACCTGAGACCCAGATGGCACTTCAGGAAATGCCTTCCCAAAGAAGAGAGGCATAGGACACGTGTCCATCTCCTTAGCCTCTGGGATACACGTAGGCCCCATCCTGAGTCACAGGAACTGTAGTGATGGTTATATTCTGTCAGATAAAGAAGAAAGAGGCCCATGACTCTGGTTTCTATCAGTACTTTCTCACCAGGGCTAAGTGGCTTCCATGAGGCAGGCAGAAAAGGTATTGGCCTATGCTCCGGGAAAGGAACGATTGCCACCTCAGGTTTAATTAAACCTGTGCCTTTGGCATAGTAGCTGCAATGCCACCAACCAGGTGAGAAAATGTGGCCAAAGATCTATTACTGCAAAACTGTCTGGTGGTCAAACTCCAAATTCAGACGATCACCGTTTTTTGATAATGCAGAATTGGAGAAGATTTTGAAAAGTGAGATACAGAAAGAGAGAAAGTAAGGGGGGAAGCGGACAGAGACAGAGAGGATAAAGCAGAGAAGCACCATCCGTCCATCAGTCCTCACAAGAGGCAAAGGCAGCAAGAAGGCAGAGGAAGGGCCAAGCAGAGAGCGAGCAGGTGAGAGGCCAAGGAGTGGAGGCAGCTCCCGTCTATCCAAGTCTGATGGCTTTCTGCAAAACCCCACTCCAAAAATAAACCATTCCAATAGAAACTCACAGGTAAGCCACCACCTCAGTCTCCAGTTTCACACAAAGAACACTTCAGCCAGCTTTGCCGAGTCGCCCGTGCTGTGCTCCTGGGGTTGGTGTGAATAACCGGCATTTGTTCTATTTTCCCCGCTATGTTGGCAACGGATGGAAGCGATCAACACGCGACGTATCAGATGTGAGTTACTGGTTTTGAAGAGGACCCAAATCCCAGAACCACACAGAAGAGAAAGTAGAAAGGTCAAAAGAAAAGACAGAAGTCAGTGGCTGGGTGATATGCCAATTAAGTAGACTTTTTTAGAATGACTATACAAGGCAACGTGATGGGGGCATGTAAATGATCAAAAGCACTCGGGACCCTCGCCCATCAGTCACAAAAGATGCTTAAGGCCGGTTCCTTTGAATGCTGTGTTTAGTAGTGGTCTCGTACAATACATCTTAAGGAACATTTATACTGTGTTCACTGTGCATTCAACTGTGGCCACTTCAAAGGTTTAGCCAAGTATTTTATGGCCATGGTAAAGGGTTCTTATTGATTTAAATTACAAGCTTGGCTCCCGTCAGCTCCACTTGAGGGCAAAAATGCAATAAAATATCCCACAGCACAAGAGACAGACATATCACATTGAAAATCTTCAGAGATCCTTTTCACCATAATCACTCTCGATGATATTTATTTATACGGGCAAGGTTATCAGAGAGATTTGTCTACAATCTTTAGGCTGTAGGGGTTTGTCTTGGTTCGGGTGTTTGGTTTTTAAAAAATCTAGCTCTGACCCCAGCCACAGAAAGGTCATAAGTGCACACCATGTCCCTGGGCTTAGAGGCATACACTTCTCCCTGGCTACTGACAGAATGGCTGGTTCCAAGAATAGTGACATTGACGTACTGGCCATCACGGCTGAGAGATTATGGTTTTCAGTCCTCTGATCATTTGCATATCCAGCAGGCCAGACTCAGATGAATGAGAGGTGTCAAAACATGAATGACAAGCCTATCAAGGTGATGGAAGGCTGTCCCAGAATTAAATGTCAGGGAGACAAACTTCACTCTGGAGACAGACAAGAACAGGCTTTCTGGTGGAAGACTGCAAAATTGAGAGGGATTCAAAAGCTGTCGATATGCAATGCTGTTTATGCTACTAACTAAGCTCTGTGATGATCAGCACAAAAGAAGTCGCCTTGTGCTAAGAAAAAAGCAGAAAGCCAAAGCAGGATACTCTGATCTGCTTCATTCCCGGTTCCTTTATAATAATTTGCCTGAAACATACCCAAGACGGAGCTAACCCCTGGTCATATACAGAAAATAGCAAATGACTATTATGTATCTGACATTTGAAATAACATGTTTCTCGAGGGTTGGCATTACAAGAGTCATTTCACTTCAAAATGTTATTCCTAATGTAATTTTTTAAAATTCATAAGAGGCACTTGCTAGAATTCACTGTAGCACTAAAGTCACTCAAAAGACAGAGGTCAAATTCATTTCATTTCTTTTATGTTTTCTTCTCTCTGCTAGATGAAATAAATGATTAAGCCTAGAACACTTGGCAGTTCAGCGAATGTGCTCCGTGGCACCATTACAAGATCGATTTTCTCAATACAGGAGTCTTTCTAGGGTGCACATTGCTTAGCTGACATCTGTCGCCGTTGTCATGGCAGCGCTCTCTCCAGCATAGTGAGAGGTCAGGCCTGACAGGGAAGGCCTCGCCAGCTCTACCCCAGTCACTTCAAGGTTAACAGCCAATGGACCAAAGAAATAGGCAATTATAGTACAGTCAATTCCGGTTAAGGAAATATCTGAGAAGTAAATATGTCTGATAAGTGGATGGAAGTGAAACAGCCAATGCTATTGATGCAATCCCATAATATCAATACCATTTTGTAGTGCAGTTTGGTTGTTCCCTATAAAATTTCCATGCTTGAAGAAATCTAGCAGGAGAGCGGATAAGCCAAACTTCATTATGCTGCCCTCAGCCCTGTACTTGAAGGATCGCACTCCCACAGATGGACAGATGAACAGCAAAGAGCAAAGCTTCCTTAAGGGAAAAGTGCACACCCCTGGGTCTCCATCCTCTGTTGGTTTAGTCCCCTGGCATTTCCCACTGCATGTCTTCCTAAAGAAGATTCTGGACATTTCAAAAGAAACTGACTATAAAATAGTATTTCTCATTTGCCTCCTCATGTTTACCAAATTTATTACCTATCAGCCTTAAAGCCCCTGGTTTCAGCCATCCTGAAAAATATCACATTGCTCCCCCCAAAAATCTAGATCACAAATATGTTAAAATTAATAATTTCCAGTGATATACATTTCCACTAAAGTATGACTTTTGATAGACAGAGAAAATGCATGATTTTAATAGACATTTGTTGGATAGAATTAGAAAAATGAAAGGTGAAACTAAAATGTAAAGATTTTCAATTATAAGTTGCATAGCCCAGGAACTCAGCTGCTGACAACGTCTGCAGGGACCACTTCTTGGAATTCATTATGGTGCATGCATTCATATTACCCACCCCTGACTAAATCTCGTAGTTAATATAAAGAGAATTGTAGATTTCATCAGACACCTGAAAGAATGACAATGACTTTTCTTCAACTGTGAGATCTTGTTACAAACAAAGGAGGATGGAAAATGAAGAGTATGTGTGTGCGTTTAATATAAAATATATATGTAAAGATATGTGTGTTTTGTGTGTATGCATGTGCACACGTGTGTGTGTGTGTGTGTGTGTGTGTGTGTCTCCATAGTGGCTTCTGAGATCTGTGGTCTATCTTTGGTCACAAAGTGCAATCTCTGACCAGCGGTCAGTTTGCACTTTGCCAACACATTTCCCCAAGTCCCACTTATTAAATGCAGCCAACTTATAAAAGCTTCATGGACTAAAGCTGGTTAAACCCCTAAACTGATGAGCTGGTGCTACTCCCTTCAGCTTGATGGTCTCTTGAGAACCAATGGTTTCATTTGAAAATTCAGCAATATTTCAGAAGGGTTAAGTGTGGAGGTAAGAAAGAGTAACCAATTCAAATTAGCTTTAGTGTAAAGAATTTTATTGTAAAGATACAACAGGCAGGGCTGGAGCAGTGGCTCAGCAATTACAGTGCTTGCCTGGCATGCGTGAGGATGAGGGTTCAACCCCCAGTGCCAAGTACACAATGAAGAGTCGGAGCAACGAAAGCCACATGAAAAACTAAACAAAATTGATTCCCTCTTTCTCTCTCTCGTTGTCTCTCTCTTTAAAAAAAATACAATAGGCAATCCTACAAAGGATTAGAAATATTGGAAGCAGAGATTGGAGCAGTGGCTCAGTAGTTACAGCACTTGCCTGGCATGCACAAGTATGCACGTTCAAACCCCAGCACCACATACACAACGAAGTCTCAGAGCAATGAAAGACATATGAAAAACTAAATAAAATTGTTTTTCTCTCTCTTTTTTAAAGAGAGAATGACAGTGAGAGAGAGAGAGAGACAGAGTCAATTTTTATCAAGTTTTTTACATGGCCCTCATTGCTCCAACACATAGTTGTGTACGTGGGTGCTGGGGTTTGAACCCGTGTACTCATGCATGCCGTGCAAGCACCGTAACCTGAAACTGCTGAACCACCGCTCCAGCCCCCTGTCCCTCTCTCTCTCTCTCTTTTTTTTTTTAAGAGAGAGGGACAGTGAGACAGACAGAGAAAGAGAGAAACAACTTTATTTAGTTTTTCACATGGCCTTAGTTGTTCCAACACTCAGTTGTTTACATGGTGCTGGTGTTTGAACCCAGGTCCTCGTGCTTGCCAGGCAAGCTCCGAAACCGCTGAGCCAGCGCTCCAGCCCCCCTGTCCCTCTCTCTTAAAAAAAGAAATATTGGAACCAAATTATATGCCAACTAAGTAGAACTAGAATTGGTATCAGGATACCAGAAAGCAGGGTTATTCTCTCTACACATATTACATCTCTGCCAAGCTTTTCTTGTTCTCTCATTACCTCTCTCTCTCCCGAACAACTTCCTTTACTTTCAACATGACTTAACTTAGCATGACCTTTCAGTTCTAGCGCCATCTTCATCTCACTCAGTTTCAGGGTCCCAATTCCACATTCCCATAAGAGAGAGTCTGATCAGTTCAGTCCAAACAATGAATCGGTTCTCCCAATGTTGGGTGCCCAGTTGGGATTGAATCATCTGGGAATGGGGTAAGAGCGGGTTTGAGATTATAAGCAAGGCCATGCAGTTTAAAGGTGACTGCCCAGGTCTTCTCTTCACCAAGGGCAAGGTAAATACTAAAACATGTGTCAACTTTGCCTGCTACAAGAAACAAACATAATGCACATTAAAAATTCCCCAATGCCCCCAAATAGATAAACAAGGTTATTATAAACAAGTATTTTCAAACAAAATGATGCTGAACTTGTGGTTCAAAAATGTAATCATGAGGAGCTGGAGCCGTGGCTCGGCGGTTACAGTGCTTGCCTGGCCTGCGTGAGTAGGCGAGTTCGAACCCTGGCACCACATACACAACAAAGTAATGCATGAGAAAAAACAACCCTTGCCCACCATGATAGGCTTTTGTCAGCCTTGCATCCTATGCCCCTCTGCAACTGCATCTGTCCTGCACTGCAGCTAATCTCAGCTGCCTGTTTTCTGGGAAGCCTCACACTTTCCTGTCCCCTGTGCCTCCTCCCTCTGTGCAGTACCATCTTTCCATCTTCTCTCTGAGTCACACTACAGTTAAATACAGTGAACACATGGAGGCTTTCAAAGAATAACCAGGAAGGAATGAATGACCTCTGAAAGTGGGGTTATTTTCTCAAGCAAATCGCTTAAATGGACACTGGATGTCATTTGTTAAGAAAAAGCATGCAGGATCTGTCCTTGAGGGCCGGTTCAGATGCCAGCTCCCTCGTAAAGCCTTCCCTTGGCCACCCAGATGAAAAATCAATAATCTGCCCTCAGAGGAAGCATTTATTGTCTCTATCACTGTTTCACAAATGTGAGAGTACGTGGGTCCTTGAAATGACAAGTCCAGAGACCCCCGTCCAAGAGCCAGTGAATTAAAAGTTAAACCCTGCCACTTGAGGGGCTGCTTGAGCCATGCTGAACCATAAACTCAGGAGCTGAAATCGCATGGTGGTTCTAAGTTAGTGGTCTAACCTCCAGGAGACCCAGCGTATTGCTCTACTAATATTTAGATGATCATTGAAATAAAGGCACAAATCATCACCCTCATTAAAACTCAATTTTAAATACCTCATTGTTCAGGACCTGCATTGTCTGGCATGTCCAAAGGGTTCCCATTCCACATGGGTCCAAATAGAATTAACCAGACACCACCTCTACCATTCTGAGTTGACTGTGTAGCACTGGCTTCTGAAAAACTGAATGTTGTTTACAGCTTGGTAAATTATATATATGTCTTCTTTTTATCCTTGATCAAAATCATAAACCCTGGGCTTGTTTTGGATAATGATAAATTTCCAACTTGTTCACCTGTAAACCTCATCAAAATACCCCTCCTGGCTGGGCGCAGTAGTGAATGTCTGTAATCTCAGCAACTAGAAAGACTGAGGGAGGATCGCAAGTTTGAGGTCAGCCTCAGCAATCTGGCGAGACCCTGTCCCAAAATTAAAAACTTTAAAATGTGTTAAAGGTATAGCTCAGTGGGGCTGGAGCAGTGGCTCAGCGGTGACAGCACTTGCCTAACATGCACAAGACCAAAGGTTTGAACCCAGCACCACCTACACAACGAGGTATCAGAGCAACAAAGGCCACATGAAACATAAAATTGATTCTCTCTCTCTCACTGTCCCTTTCTTTCATTTTATTTTATTTTTTTTAAAGAAAAAAAGGACACAAATGGATGGAGATGGACAGAATTATGCTTAGTGAAGTCTCCCAAGCTCAGAGACTTAAGGGCCGAATGGTTTCTCTCATCTGTTGATACTAGAATTTATGTTGAAGCAGTAGGACAGACGGCTGACCTAACAAAGCCTCAAATTGAATGACTTTCAGTGCAACAGGGGGAAAGCTCCCTAGGTAACTTGGA
>PVKS010011382.1:42721-56954 GCA_004027875.1 Aplodontia rufa | reverse complement strand
TCCCCCCTCCCCATCCCCTTCCCTACACCTCCAAGTTACCTAGGCTTTCTTTTATTTGTTTTGTTTTTGGCTAATCATCCAATTTTTACAAAAAGCAGCAATGTTTCATGTTGAAAGATAAACCACAAAACTTGATTTTAGTTCTTAGTTCTAGCTCTAATACTACAAAACAAAGTTCTGCAGCCCCTCACACCACAGCTCTAAGCAGTCTTGGAATCAGTGCCCAGTTTGGAGCACACAGATGTGGTAGAACTGGGGAAGCGTGTGCCTGTGCACTTGCTGCGGAGGCCTCCTCAGCTCTTGATGTTTTTAAGGGAAAATAGCACGCACAATGAAAGCAATAAGCTTTCATTTAGATCACTCAATCAAAGCTTTGGGAGGGTGATACAAATTTGTTTTGCATGAAAAATGGAAGTAAACCAATCATCTCAATCTAAAATTCTACCTAAAGCTTTTAGGTTTGCATGGTGATTTCACTTGTTATTCTTTATAGCCTAAATTAAAACTCACTGTTAAAGTCCTAACCCTATCTGCTATTACTACCCCTTCCACATTATATTAGGGATTAAATAACATAAAGGAGGTGCTGTCCACAAAGAGCAAATCTATAGTTAGAGTCATTTACATTGCCGTTTTCATCTCCATTTGCGAGTTCCTTTGATGGAGTTTCTGATAAGGACTTGTTAATGCTTGCAGTGACCCGCAGATTCCCCTAGGAGGCATCAGATTTTTCAATGAGCAGAAAGGGTTTACATCAAATCAATGAGTGTCTAAAAGCATTCTCTACTCCTACTTGATGTAGACTGATTCATGCCAAGCATGGGAAATTGGGGCAATCTTCCTGTATTCAACTACCTTAAAAACTTCCTTGCTTCTCCCAGAAGAAAAGGATTAATAATCCACTCACAAATAATCCATTCAGAATACCCATGGAATGGCTCACCATGGGTCCAAACCAATACTTGTCCTAAAGAGCTCCTAAAGGACAAATTGGTTTGGGATACACCAATTTTATGTAGGTATTACCTGATGTAGTCAAAGTAAATCCCTCAAAATCCACTTTCCAGGGTCTTGTAAAAACAAAGTTTAGGGGTTAATTGGGGGACTCTCAAGTCAGACTTCTAGAGTTCATATAACCCCACCACTTACTAGCTTTGTGACCTTGGGCTACTTATTTAAACCCCTTAGGTCTTAGTTTTGTCATTTGTGAAATCGGGCAACAATAATTATACCTACCTTGTAGGGGTTTTGTGTGAATCAAATGAATATTTATATGATACCTAGAACAGTGCATTATTGGTCCTGTGTGAGAATAGTTACTATCACTGTCATTGTTACTTATCATCATCTCCATGACAGACTCATGTTTCTTGGACTCACAGTAAATCTCCCAGGGATGCCCAGGTATGAACCAATATATTCTTTATTGGAAATGCTCTGGACAAATCTGAAAGCGGTGAACAATTGAAGGAATCTCATTCCCACTTTAAATGCATAATTAGCACTCTCAGCCCCCTTGGCAGTTTTTAAAATGAGACTAAGCTCAATAACCAGAATTCTCAATGCCCTGCTAAATACATATCAGCTGAAGAAAATATTAACATGTATTTATTGAAAATCTATTATATGCCAGTTACTGGGGAGTCAAAGAAATTTAAGGCACCATTTCTTCTCTGCAAGTTTATAATCTAGTGGAAAGAGGCAGATAAGCATTCAATTCCCATACAGAGTGCTAAATGCTTAACACTTTCTCTCAAAATTTGCATTGGCTCCATTCATGCTTTTTTTCCAGATCTGTCAGTCAGAGCAGGGTCTTGGCAAATTAGTGAAGTAGGCATAGTGTGTCTCTGGCTCCTTCTCATTCCTCTTACCACATTCCCTTCCCCTCCTCTGGAAGTCCCTTCCTCCTCCAGGCAACTCTGAGTTCAGTTGTAGGACTGAAAAAAAATGGGTAAAATCCATGCCAATAAGTTTTTGTTAATAATTTAAGGATCTGCCCCTCCTGGGGTCTTTGTTTGATCGTTTATTTGTGGAGATGGTAGAAGAACCCAGGGCCCAGGACCAGGGGCATGCTAGGCAAGTCCTCTACTACAAGCTACATTCCCAGGCCAGTGGGTGCGTTTAAATAAGGAGTTTCTGAACACGAATCTTGTTAAAGCAGAAGAAATGAATCTCTATAGGAAGAATTTCAGGCTACCAGCTACCTGGGAGGAACAGTCTCTTAAGTACTGGCCAGTTTTCATTCTATTTCATAATTGCTTTTTCCCTGGCCCTGTCTTCATTTTATTGTCCGTGCTTTCTGTGTTCAAATATACATCAAAGAATAAATTGTGCAGCTTTTTATTTTTGCTTGCCTCTTGCTATCTAGGTTACTGGATGTGAATTGGGAACACTGAGCCCGTAACCTATTTTGCCCCATTCTGACAGTATTCTTCAAGCCCCCGTTTTCACTAAACACAATTATTATACTTCATCTTAATCACGGAACTCCTACTTCTTCTGTTAAATTAAAATGTGCAAACCTTTAATGGGAAAGAGGCATATTTTGTTCATTAATGAAAAGGCAAAATATGCTCACAGTACTTTCTATTCAAAGGTTGTGTTGTAGCATTGTTGCACATGTTTTTTGTCCAGCATAAGAGAAGCAGGTTCTAACAGGCTAGTCTGTTATTAGAATTTATCTCTTTTCATGCATAAGAAGTTCATTCTTTTAGAAGTTAATCCTTTTCTCTACAAGGGACATAGCATCGCTTTGGAAATTAATCAGCTTTTGCCTTCACATTTGGTCTTAAATTGCCACATAGCATTGTTTCACTTTCTAAATCATTTGTTACAGCTAAATAGAGGCCCATGAATTGCTGCAGCTGCCTTTAAGTGGGCATTTTTTCTTCAGCTCATAGAATCAGCACTGTATGTATTTTCCCTTCACAAACATTTTTTTTTTTAAGTTTCAATGATGGTATGGAGGAATATTCATTTTCCATTGAAATTCAAAAGAATAAAAGAAACTCCTATGTATATAAACAGTAACAGCACAACAGCATCAGATAATTACCATTTATGAAATTCAAAATTTTCTGAACCCTAAGCCTTAAAACAAAGTATTTTTCCACACTAACTTTCATCATCATTTTCATTAAAACCTGAACAACAAGAGGGTTAATTAACAGTTCCCTTCTTCCTTGGAAAGCAGTTGGGAAGCAAATTTTATCAGATAGTCTTCAATGAATCTAGTTAAGATGTGTCCTCTAAAATGTGGGCCCTCTTGATTTTCTGCTGTGAATCTCTGCCATGGTGAATGTCTTTGGGGATCATCATCACTCGATGACAAAGTACATCTACATTTGGAAGGAGAAACTAGAGGAACATTTAGTCTAAGATGATGTTAGCCCCAGCAATGGACAGTGTGGGGTACCGGAGGATGAAAGTGGAAAGAGAAATGAGTAAAATTCACTTTAGTTCGATTATAGTCAATGCGGGACATGAAGGTTTGTCTTCAGAGACGATGAATGTTTGCTTTCTCATTTGTGCCACATCAGGCAAGAAAGAAGAAACATTCTCGCAGCTCTCCCTGGTTTGATTTCAGGTGACTCTGGAAGCATTCTGCATTGGTGGGGTGGCAAGGAGGCCCTGCTGTATTATGTGAATCATGTCTGGTAGCTCAGAAAGGATTTTGAGTTGCTTGCAACCTAACAGTATTCACAACACAGAAGTCAGCCTTGAAATCACAGAGCCTGAAGGTCGTCTAAGTCGATCTTCCAGCTGATTTCTAAATGTTCTCCAATATCTCGATACGTGATTATCCATCCCACATGCTCCACACTGCCAGTGACCAGATTCCCACAACCTCTCCCATGGCTGATTTCCTCAAGCACACGACAGCTGACTGCTGAAAGTCTTCTGCCCACCCCCCCCCAAAAAAAAACAACAGTAAAAACAACCTATCTAGGCAAGAACTGTATATCTTCTAATGACAGATTGGAAAGATAACTTTTTCATTTTGTCCCTGACTTAAATTCTTATGTATATAGCTTCAAAAATGAAGAAATGATATGTTCTCTTCCATGTCTATTTGGCTTTAATATTTTTGATGAAAGTGCGCAGCTCCTAATAAACACACTATATCAGCAATTTCTTGGATTATTTGTTCGAATTTTGTATGAGTCTTTCCTGCAAGATAAATATGCTAAAAATGACAAGTAGGTTGATATTAGTTGCAAATAAACTCAACTAGATATGAGGATGAAAATTTATGACATCAAGATAGAAAGAATTCTTAGCATAACATAGGGGCTTCTGAAACTCAGAATGTCCAAAATACCTCTTGGGTAATTAAGAGTTGTAGTTTTGTTGTTAAGGTAAACTTCTCAGTTTCCAGACATCACTCTTTTTCAACTAAACTTGAAGTGCACAATATCATTTTCCTGCTCTTCACCTAGTTCATGTTTGTGTACCAACAAGAGCTATGTTTAACTTGTTACTAAAGTTTCCTTTTTTCTGTTGTGTTTTTTTTTCCGATGATGACCTAGTTTCACTTGCACATTTTTCACGAGCATCAAATAGTGGGTGATCTTTCAAGCTTGAACAGCAACAGTTGTATCGCTGAGGAAGGATTTCTTGTTTCAAACTGTCTAGGTAATGATTTACAGCTATTTTTGGTAATTCTCAAAATGACAGTTCCCTGAATTTTTCTGTACACAGAAAATTTGCTAGACTAGCATCTTTCAGACCCTGGGAGGCTCATCCCAAACCTCGGCATGTGGGAACAAGGGAATGCTGTGAAATCCGTACTCCAGAGGGAAATGACCTATCTGTCCAGCATTATCTTGTGATGCATGTGAATGTTTGATGAGGTTACCCCAAATGTCTGCGACTGCTGAGGCCTGGAATTTGTGGGACAGGATGGACCTATGAGTTGGGTGAAATTACGTATAGGCCTTGGGCATTCCTGATAAACAGAACCCGTGACATTGGTTGAGTTCCTCTTTAAAAAGAAAAAAACAAAAATCAACACTACTTTGCAACATCTGTCTTCATATGGTCCTTACTAAATGGTTGCTAAAAAGCAGAAAAGATGCAAAAGGGCATTAAATAATAATTAACAACCTTTTAAGAATCTGAATATTATAGAAAATGCATGTGGGTGCCACTGGCTACCGTAAGGTATAACCTGGGAGGTGGGAAAATATACAAAAGAAGCAATAAAAGGGGAAGTGGGGTGCCTGGAGCTGAGGCTCAGAGGTTACTGTGCTTGCCTGGCATGTGAAAGTACACAGGTTCAAACCCCAGCACCACGTACACAACAAAGTTTCTGAGCAACAAAAGCCACATGAAAAACTAAATAAAAATTCTCTCTCTCTCTCTTACTGTCCCTCTCTCTTTAGAAAAAAAAAGGTGGAGGGCGGAGAAAGAGAAGAAAAAAACATAAGAAGCATGTAGGAGGGAAGTAGAATTTAAAGAAAGTGTATTTAATATACCTTTCATTCATTTCCTTACTTCATGGATCTGCATTATCTGCAGGATAAATTTCAGCCTCTTAAGCTGATGCTTAGTATGTTCCATGGTCTGGACCCAACCACCTCTCTAATGCATACCTCTGGGGTTTTTTTGTTGACTATTCTTTGAACATTCCTTTGGCATTCTTACCTTCTTGTCTTTGCTCCCTGAAGAAATTCAAGACCTGGCCTGAGGTACTGCGTTAGAAGTGTTGTACAGATAGCATTTACTGAGCTTGTTCTCTCTCCTTTTTACTGTACACTCCTCAGCGATTTCTCTGATGCCCTTCTGAGATGGTCCCCCACTTATCCCTTCAAGAGCAGTGATGAGAAGGGGTGGTTTATTCTAAGCTCTGACTCTAATTTTGTCAAATTATTTACACGTATTTTGTATGTATGTTTTGCTTGCTTTTTGTTTCTGATGTGGGATTTAGATAAATGCAAAAACCGCTTTTCCTGCTAATCTCCCTGGTGTTACTGCTATCAGATACGTATGCCTTCCCTTCACTAAACTCTTCCACCTTGGAAATATTTTCCTAACCAATCAGTTTTTCCAAAGGCTCCATTTTGTTTGAAACCAGCATCTAGTGCTACAGGTAAAACATTGAGCCATTGGTTTCTACTGAGAGTTTTTTTTTAAAAACAAAAAAAGCATTTTGCATTAGTGCATTGTAGTTGTACATAATGGTAGGACTTCTTGTAATATATTCATACGTGCATACACTATAACCATATAATTTGGCCAATATCCCTCCCCAGTGTAACCTCTTTCCTTGCCTTTCTCCCTCCCTCCGATTCTTTTCCTTAGATTTTCATGAGATCCATTCCCCACCTTTTTTTCCTTTTTCCTCTCTAGCTTCCACATATGAGACATATGACCCTTGACCTTCAGAGTATGGCTTATTTTGCTTAACTTAATGTTCTCAAGTTCCACCCATTTTCCTGAAAATGGCATAATTTCATTTTTCTTTATGACTGAATAAAACTCCATGTGGTGTATACATACCACATTTTCTTCATTCATTCATCTGTTGGTGGACATCTAGCCTGGTTCCACATTTGGCTATTGTGAATTGTGCTGTTATAAACATGGGTATGTTTATATCACTATTGTATGATGACTTCAGTTCTTTAGGATAAATACTGAGGAGTGGTATGGCTGGGTCATAGTGTGATTCCATTCCTAGTCTTTGGAGGAACCTCGTACTGATTTCCATAGTGGTTCTAGTCCTTTACAGTCCCATCCACAGTGTAAAAGTGTTTCTTTTTCTCCACATTTTCTCTAGCATTTATTCGTGTTTGTCTTCTGGATGGCTGCCGTTCTGACTGGTGTGAGATGACATCTCTTTTTTAAAGAGAGAAGGAGAGAGAGAATCAATTTTTATTGAGTTTTCCACCTGACTTTCGTTGCTCTGACACTGAGTCGTGTACGTGGTGCTGGGATTTGAACCCATGTACTTGTGCATGCCAGGCAAGCGCTGTAACCACTGAGCCACCACTCTAGCCAGAGATGACATCTCTTAATAAGAGCTTTTACAGAAACTTACCATTAGGAAGTATTTGATAAGTTTCTATTTTTTCATGGTGAGAAGGAATGCTGAATGAAAATGATTTAATAAAAGCAGCAGGACTAAAACATTTCTACATCAGACAATTTATATATGAAGATTCTTGGACAAAATCAGATATCCAGGAGCTCGGATGCAAAGACCTCACTCTTATAGAGCAGCACCAAATGACCTCCTGCAGCTCTCCAAGTTCAAGTGCAGATTTGTCTTCAGAGCTTGCCCGGATGTGTGAATGGAGATGTGTGTGAACCTTTATAACCCCATGAG
The DNA here is from genome assembly GCA_004027875.1 of Aplodontia rufa. Taxonomy (NCBI): domain Eukaryota; kingdom Metazoa; phylum Chordata; class Mammalia; order Rodentia; family Aplodontiidae; genus Aplodontia; species Aplodontia rufa. The sequence continues at coordinate 49,624 of PVKS010011382.1, read as the reverse complement.
ACTTCCATAAACAGTTTATATCAGAAATAGTGAAGAAGAGAGGCCCAAGAAGATGGTTTATTATCACTCAACACATACTTGGGCATTCCAAAGACCAAAACCAATAAGCTGAATCTATAAATATCAGCTAAAATTCTAGAAATAAAGTTAGAAGTTAGCAAAATTGGATTTTTTTTGTAATAAATACCAATTTACTTCAAAGCATAAATATCTTCTTTAAAAAATATATCCTTGCTAATGCCTGAGAATGAAAAAAGACTGCAAGTATTTTCATTAAGAATGAAAACTTTACATTATGATATACTGAAATTAAATTTAGCAAGACAATCAGCAAAATGTTATTTGTAAAAATGTTCAGATTATGACTCTTGGGCATCATGTGGTCCATTCAGAAACAGCCTCTAAGCGCTGTGTATAATCCTGCACTGGAACGTGATACAAGCATGATGTCCACAGCAGTCACAGTGCATCTGCTAATCCCCAGGGCTTCCACCGATGCGGCCAGGAGTATATAAGCTAATGAGTATTAAGTTCACTCCAGTGCAGCCCGAAGCAGCAGTGCGTCAGAGTATTGGTGAGCCTGTTGGCAAGTTTGTTGAACTTTAGTGTCTCATTTTGGTTGGCTACTCTTAAGTACCTGCTATTGTTCATAGTTCCCTTTTTGATGCACTCAAAGCATTTTAGATACAGTGTCATAAACTTTCCCCGGGGACTCTCCTTACATGTTGGTTCACTTTGTTTCCTCTTTCTGGAAGGTGTCTTCCCTTTGACCTGTTCGAAATGGCACCCATTCATTCAGGACCCAATCTCAGCACCTCTCATAAAAACCCCCACAACTCACCCATGGTGATGTCTGAATCTTTTCAGTTCCAACGTCATTTTTCTTCTTAAGCATTTATGTATTGTCTTGTTTATTTGATTTTTTTTTCTTACATAGATCCTTTTTTCAACTATACCCTCTCCTTCTGAAAGACAGATGAAAGACAGATAATGCTTTGTAGACCAAAAGGTGGAGCAGAGTGATTGTTCCTTATAGATACTTGTTAAATATTTGCTGACTGATTGGTATAATTTGTTACCTTTATGCTGAGTTACCTGTAATACTGTTTGTCAAGGAAAAAAACCAAACAAACTCGCAGATCCATGTATGCTAACCCCAGTCTGAGCTGCTTTGCAAAGTTTTCATATTTATGATTGTGATGTTAGTATCAAAAAATACCCTTTGGTATTGGAATCCATGGCAATTCTTAGATACTAGGAGATGATCCAAAATATTAATTTTTAGAAGTTATCATGAAATAATACCAAAAATTAAAAATTATCAGATGCCCAAGAACTCTATTAAAGTATTATTCTCTATGAAAAATACTATTTTAATAAACTTCCAGTGCTCAACTGTGGGGTCAGAACAAAATGCATAGTTATTGTGACAAAGTGTCTCTGAAGCCTTAATGATACATATTTTGACCCTTCAATTTAAAACACATTCAAAGAAAATAACTATTTATGTAAATACTTAGCTACAAGATAGTCATTAGAGCATTAAATATAACATAGAAAAACATTTATAAGCCTAAATAACAACAAAATACGTAATTGGCTAAATAAATTGTACAACATATAAGACAGCCTTCAATATCTATTATGCAAGAATATTTAACGAAATAGAGAGATTATTATGTGGGAAAAAGTCTTAAATGTAATCGTACTTTAAAGTCTTGGAAATTTATACTCCAAATATTGATATTATTATCACTCTGTTATGAGACTGCAGACTTCTGAAGTTTCTATAGTGAAAATTTTTTTTAAGAATAAATAAATTGGGGGTTGGGGATTTAGCTCAGTGGCAGAGTGCTTGCCTAGCACACACAAGGCCCTGAGTTCAGTCCTCAGCCCTGACAAAAAAAAAAAGAATAAATAAATTTAAAGGTATTAAAAATTCACTTAGGGGCTGGAGAGATGGCTCTGCAGTTATGGTGCTTTCCCCGCATACGTTAAGTACACAGGTCGAACTCTAGCACCCACATACACAACTAAGTGTCAGAGCAATGAAAGCCATGTGAAAAACTGAACAAAAATTGATTCTTTGTTTAAAAAAAAAAATTCACTTAAATGCTTAGCCAGAACCTCAGAATTGCTCATGAGAGTCATAGACCGATAGCCAAGAAAAATCTGACTATTCTTTCGAATTAATCATATGACAAGCTAAAGAAAGGATCTCTCCTCCCGGTAACCAACTTCCACAGAAGAGTGAGTGGTGTGCCATGGCTAAAGCCGCCGATGCGGGGGGATCGTGGGAGGATGCCCTCCCCTGCTGTCCCTGGCGCTCATGCTCCTACTTGACATTGTTTGTAGGTCCACGGGAAGTGTATGTGCAAACACAACACGGCGGGCAGCCACTGCCAGCACTGTGCCCCGCTGTACAATGACCGGCCCTGGGAGGCAGCAGACGGCAGGACAGGGGCTCCTAAGGAGTGCAGAAGTAAGTAAGAAGCCCACACCGCTCAAAGCCTTCCTTGCAGAGCTAACCTGTCTGTGGCCTCCTTGTTGTCTCTAGAAACACAGTGTAAAGTGGTGGGTGGCAGACACTATACCTGCACAAACATAGCCCACACCCCTACCCGGTGTGACTTCACCACCGGAAGTGACTATGGTGTGCAAAGGTGATTTGCCTAGACTGCGTTGCCTACCTGCTTGGCACTCTGTGAGACCTGCACCCTCCCGGAAAATTTGACATCGTTCACATCTTAGTAGATACAAAAGCAACTGAGGATTATAGTGTGCAGTTACTCTCATACTGGGAATGTTAAATTATACTCATGAAACTGTCTATTTTGAATTCAGTTCTCAAAATGATCCAAAAAAGCAGGTGGTATTAATCCCATTCCAGGGATCAGGAAACTGAGGCCCAGTAAGGCATCTTGCCAAAGTTAGTAGAAAGAGTCAGGACTTGACAAAGTCCTTAAACTCAGAATTGGTAGTTTTTTCCCATCATATCATAATTCTTTCTTTTCACTATGATACTTGAAATGACAGATCAGATTTGAAATTAAGCCAGTAAGTTGAGAATGAGAGCTTTACTAGGACTAACTTTGGATTTGAGATTGGAGATTAGATAGGAAAGTAAAAAACATGGTAACATGAACCATTTTTCTCTTTGCAGTTTCAAATGTTCAGAGAAATAAAAGCACATGCCCTTTAGTAATGTTTATACTCAATTGCTATAAAGGCAACCACCGTGGGTAACATTGTAAGAAGTCTCTTCCCACACATAATTTGGAATTGTAACTAATTTATTTTGTTTCTAGGAAATGTAAAGGATTTCCTCTGGGCATAAATCTTAAATTATCTTATAATATACTGGTCAAAATATCATAACACATCAAGGAAACAATGAAAAACAATAGCACAAACATTTTCAAATACATTTGGCTTCCACGAAAAAGTCTAGATTCTCATTCTAAATCACTCATCAAGAGAATCTAAAGAATTTCTCCTGAATTCCTAGAGTGCCATTCTGGTCCTTTTCACAGAAAACCACTACATGTCTAAATATACATAGAACACAAACCTCTTCCCTAGTGCTGTTGACTGATGATCTTAGAGATGTACCAGACCCACCAAAGTTGAAGCAACACAAAATCTAGGGGAACCATAGATGTGTGTGTGGTGGGGGGAGAAATGTGAGGGAGGAGAAAGGGAGGGATAATAAGGAGACACCTAGGGGGGACCAATAATGTAGCTTACCCTTTATTCCCCCGGAAACCAAGTAATATTTATGCAATCATTTAATTCTAGAAAAAAGCCAATCTTATATATGTATGTGTGTGTGTGTATATATATGTATATATATGAAATATAGAACAGTCAAGAGATTGGGTGTGGGTGACATGGGGGTGATTCTGGATTAGGATCAGGGGCATATCGTATTGTTACTTTATATGCATTTGTGATTATACAAAAATTCAACTCCTCAATAAAATTTTTAAAAATGTTATTGAGAAACTGTTACATAAAGCAACATTTCAGGTCTCTTCTCTAAGAAGAACAAAGCTTCTGTAGCAGACAGCCTCATACCACAGGGAAAATAGCTGAGGAGTAGACTTCAGGAAAGATAAATAAATCTGCTTTATAAGTTGCTATGTCCAGAAGTGTCCTTTCAGGCTCAGAAGTGAGCATGAATTCAGGCTTGTATCTGTGATACAAATTGCCACTTTTAAATAATGCCTGGCAATCTTGGCTTCTATATGGTCGGAAGACTCACTGATGACCTTGCAAAGTAGGGAAAATGGAAATGGTGAAATGTTACCATCAAATAGGGGACCACTCATGTAGTCTTTCCAAAATAAATGCCAGCCCTAGTTGACAAGATAACCAAAACATCTCTGTCTGACCGGACAAATCTACACTTTGTTGCCTTTATGCATATCCTAACATTTATTTATTTTAATTACAATCTCTAATGAAAAGGGAAGGGATATGAGAAACTTTGAAAACAAAGTAACCTACTGAAGGCAAGGAGAAAGAGTATAAACAGGTGTAGAGAAGCTAGAGTTCTCAGTGAGTACCATTTTTATGTTCTTTCTGTTCTTGTACTATATACTCTTCAAAGAAAACCCATAAATTAAATAAATTATCAAGCAGCTTGTCCAATATTTTTTTATTGCAGTGTTGGGGGATCAAACCCAGGACCTCGGACATGCTAGGCAAGTGCTCTACACTGAGCTACGCACCTGGCCACCCCATCCTACATTTAATTACTTGAATATTAAAGAATTTGATGCTATGTGCTTAATTATTTGTGTTCTTCCTCTGCTTCTTCTTTTCCAGCCTGCAAGTGCAACGGGCATGCTGATACCTGTCACTTTGACATTAATGTGTGGGAGGCATCAGGGAATCGCAGTGGCGGTGTCTGCAATAACTGTCAGCACAATACGGAAGGTCAGCATTGCCAGCGGTGTAAGCCAGGCTTCTACCGTGACGTCCGGAGGCCCTTCTCTGCTCCAGACGCTTGCAAATGTAAGCAAACTTGTAATGCCTAGAAAAAAGCGTGCTTTGTGCGAAAGAGATGAGTCTTTCCATCCTCCATATCGCTGGTCCAAGAGAGAGAGGTCATGAAATTCTCAAACGATACACTCATGGATGACAGTTAATTTCTTCATTGTTAGGGGTAAGAATTTTCAACATGTTAGGTGAACACAGTCAAATAGTCATACAAGTATACTCCTTTTCACACGCTATGAAGTAAAATTATTCCCTATAGCACCACATTTTGGAAAACAAGATGACTAATAAGAGAAGAAAAAATAATGAAGAAGGAGAGATATTTAAAATGATCTTAAGGTGCTGGAGTGGTGGCTCAGCTGGTGGAGCACTTGCCTGGCATACCTGAGGCTCTGGGTTTGAACCCCAACACCCCATACACAACTAAGTGTCAGAGAAACAAAGGCCAGATGAAAACAAGTAAATAAAATTGATTCTCTCTTCTTTTCTCTATCTCTTTCTCTAAGATAAAATAAAATAATAAAATAAAATGATCTTAAACTATGTGAGTAGGGAGTAAGTAGACAATAAATGGACTCAAAATGATGAAATGCAGAGTAGTTATCTACACCTGCCTTCACCTCAGTAGTGAACCTGAACACCTGAAAAACCACAGGTTTGGATTTCTTATGAATGCACTGTGGCTGACACTGCTCTTCTGTGTCCCTGTATCATAACTAAGAGCATAAAAAGAATTTCATACCCTCCCCCAAAATATTGAACTCTTACCGAACAGGTTCTGCTTATTTGTTGGCATAACCCCAAGAAGAAGTTTATTTGAAAAAAAAAGATTTGAATTTTAATAGAGCTACCTAAATTGTATGACATCATCTGCAACACGTGAATATGAAGAGTGCCCGCAGAGCTCACGTGATCTACACTCAATGTGGGTGACTGGCTCATCTAACGGCACGAGTATTTCCATGTCTATCAGCTCGGAAATATTAGACAACAGAAACCACTCAGGACTATTAATGAGATCGGCAACCATGCCCTTCCTTTCCCCACCAAGGACTCCATGTTCTAGCTCAAAAACAGGGACAGGAAGAGAACACTACAATGAGAAATACACATTTAAAACTTGGAGGGTTTTTTTCTTCTTCCTTTTTAAGGAAGAGTCAAAATGCTTTTAAAAGATAAAATATTTTTAACTTCAGGGAGAAGATATGAAATTCGCACACAGTAAATGGGCTTGCTGTTCTGAGCTTTGTCCAGGAGGGCATGGCACAACTTGCTTTCAACATCAAGTTCTAAATTTTGGTTTGTGTCATAATATTTCCCCAATTCTACTTTACCCCTGCTCTTTGTTGATACTCAGATTTTCAGGGGTTTTTTTGTTTTGTTTTGTTTTGTTTTTGTTTTTCAAGAGAGAGGGACAGTGAGAGAGAAAGAGGAGAGAATCAATTTTATTTGGTTTTTCATGTGGCTTTTGTTGCTCCGACACTTCGTTGTGTATGTGATGCTGGGTTCAAACCCACGTCCTTGTGCATGCCAGGCAAGTGCTATAACTGCTGAGCCACCGCTCCTGCCCCTCAGACTTTCACTTTAATAGGTTTCAAAAAGATCTAGATTAGATGACTTCGCTGCCACTTGCAGTTGCATGACCACTATGCCAACTACCAGGTTCTCTCTTTGGACTTCAAATTCTTCATATATAAAATTCTTCCTTGCAATGTTATAATAAGAAATAAGATATAAAATGCACAAAAAAAGTGTTTAGCACATTGTCTGTCATGTAGTAGCTCCAGAAAAATGAAGACTAGTATTATAGTAAGGTAGAAGATGGGAATATATACTATAAGGTTTCTATACTTTATTTAAAATACCTTATGTCAAAGTTAATTACTTGGGGCTGGAGCC
>PVKS010011382.1:0-42621 GCA_004027875.1 Aplodontia rufa | reverse complement strand
TTAAGTGCCTATTATGTGCCCAGTGCTTAGGATGCATCAAGGAAAAAACAAAGATGCCTTCTTTGAGGAGCATGCATTCTAGCAGAGGACACAGAAAGTCAATATAATCCATAAATGTGTAACATGTGAGAAGGTGATACGCGCTGGCATCATTAAAGATAAGCAAATGAAACAGGGTTTGGGGCGGAAAGAGCAGTGGCAAAGTACAGCGTTGACTGGGTGATGAGGGTGGGCCTCAAGTTGGGAAAGTCTGGGCAAGAATTTGAAGACAACGAGGAAGCTGGCTAAATGTCTAACTGGGGGAAGATTAGCCTATGCAGAGGGAGTAGCTAGAGCAAATGTCCTAAGACATGTGCCTACAAGTACTTGATAGCTGATAAATATCATTTGATATAATTGCCTGGGACCAAACAGAGGAATTATGAAAAACTAACACCATTTCAGTTCTTTTTAACATGCGTTGAAGAAGATGGATGGGTTAGTTCAAAGGTTCTGAATTTCCTTTTTGCCTTCTCTAGACAGCCCCAACACCTCTGGGTAGACTCCCCATAGAAGACGTGTCTCTATTCACTCTCTGACTCTTCCACACTGGGGCAAATGTGTCCACTTCCCTAGGTGGGTTTTCCTTACTGACAGCTTCCAGAATATTAGTGAGTTTACAGTATGTCCCAACCCTTATTAGCACATCCAATTCTTCTCTCTACCTAAATACCCTCCATCATATATTGGTTGATTAGCAATAGTTTATAGCATTTCATTATTAATAATATTTTCATATCACTAACTCCTTCCTTACTAGATGCATCACTATGTCACCTTTCCATTTATTAACTATGTTAATAAAGCAATGACAAAGAAGTTAATGTACTTAACGTTTATGCAGTACCTATAATGTACCAGACTTCATGCAGGGTGCTAATAAAGATATTGCTATAGCTCGAGATTTTCTTCTCCTTAGTTCTTACCTGAGTTTCATGAGGAAAGTGGTATCAAGAAAACAGGTTGATATTTTAAAAACTATCGCAGAGTGGGGTTGTATCAACATGTACAATGTTATTCAAAATAACAATCATATTATATTGGTTCTACTGTGCTTACAAAGGCAGAAAAGTTTCCTGCTACTCAGAGTGTGGTCCACAGACTGCCCTGGTTGGCATCATCTGGTTGCTGATAAAAATGTAGAACCTCTGAAACCAGCCCAGACTTATGGAATCAAATGTGTACACTAACAAAATTCCTAGGCTGAGAGTACAGAATGCTTTTCAGTAAGAGTTAACAGCATTGTAGCCCTTCCTCTACAGTTGTTTTTTAAATTAGCTAGTAGAAAAACTATTTAACCAAGCACCCAGGTTAACCAAGAGGTGCATCTCCATACATGTGCATGCACACTTAGAATTTTCTAAGTAAATTATATAGAGATTTACGGAGGGAAAAACTGGACATCTAGATAATTGTGTTCAATGGAACAGGATCTTCCACAGTTTGATCCTTCATAGAATACTAATCCATGAGCTGTTAGTAAGAATCATGCGAAAGAGTAATGATTTAGGAAATGATGAATTAGAGGTCTCATCAGAATTTCTCAGAGCCCATTAAGCAAATGTTAATTATAAACCTCCTTTTGTATGGTGGCCATATCTATAAGAAGATTTTACTGGGGGACACAAATTCTAGAAGATTTCTTAAGTATATTTATTTCTCATGTCAAAGTGCTAGAGCCTACAACTGTATACCAAGGAAATAGTACACATAATCACAGGCGTAGTATCAACAAGGCCTAGCAGTCTGTTGGACCACCAGCAGGAATAGCCCTTCTCTCCTTGCCTGGAGTTTATTTCCCCCGGAGCAGGAACCACTGAAAACTTGAAACAGCAGCCCAGATAAATTTACATGAACTCCCTAAGTTACAGCTCAATTTAATTCAGAAAACATTTGTTGAGCTGACTCCTGTGTGCTAGGCATGCTGGTAAACACTAGGTCTGTAAAGATAAAAAGTCTTCCTTCCCCAAAAGATCTCACATTCCACGTGTGGGGAACATACAGGAAGATCCTTTCACAACAGCATGGTGGCATGGATGATGATGTAATAGCAGTGGCTGACTTCCATTGAATGCACAGTATTTTCTGTTAATGGTTCAAAGGGTCACATCTGTAGTAACACATTTAATTTTTACAAATGTGTTTTGATATAGGTACTATTATGACCCCCCCACACACACTTAATGTGGTTTCTTTTTATTCCTTCCTTCCTTTCTTTCTTTCCTTCTTCTTTTCCACTAGCTGGGGATTGAACCCAGAGGCACTTTACCACTGATATTACATCCCCAGACCTTTTTATTTTGAGACAGGATCTCTCTAAGTTGCATAGGCCCTCACTAAATTGCTGAGGCTGGCCTTGAACTTGTGATCCTCATGCCTCAGCCTCCCAAGTCTTTGGGACAATAGACGTGCATTACTGCACCCAGCTAACCCCCCACTTTATAGGAGTAAAGTTCAATGAAAAGATACACACTCAGTGCTGTGAGGGGAGAGAGGGGAAGGGCCCAAGCAATACAGAGAAAACTTCCTTGAGGCTATTTCCCCCATATTAGTTTAGTGCATGATTTTATGTTTTCTTATAAAGGTGCAAAAACACAGTTTGTACTACTTTCCAGTCTCAGTGATTGCCTTTAATGAGTTGATCTGGAAAATTGAATGAATTGATGATATTCTTCCTTACAGCTTCCTCAATATACTTAACAAAACACTTGCCTGGGCACATTCATTCATTAATCTTAGCACTTAGTTCTCAGGTAGCTTCCTGCTGAATAAGCCAAGGACTTCTTGGCCCTACTAACGTTGTAGGCTGTTTTTTCCCTCTCACTATCCTGATAAGGACAAAGCTAAATGCCAGGGTCCTTCCATGTACACTTTGAGTTAATGGTCATAAATTCATCAAACCTGAGTAATTAAGGCCCTGAATCAAATCTACCAGCCAATAAATTTATTTCTGTGAGCAATTAAATCATCTCTGTTCTCACTTCCTCTTCATTTCAACCTTAACCAGAGTCTACTGTGGGACTCAGACAATCAACTACACATTTCCATGCCAAAAAATCTCTTCTGAGGATGCCAGAGACGTTGTTTATTTGTTTTTTTTTTTTTTAAAGACAAGTGGAGATCATTGAAACTGAATTTATTCCTACAACGCAGGGGGAAAAATGTTTCAAAGGACAGTGCGTTTAAGGTCTGTAACCACAAGGGAAAATGTGAGTCTTTCCAGCTGAAAGAAGCTAGGGCTGAGAACAGAAACGGAGGCAGGCTCAAACTGGCTGGTTGCTGAGACCAAAGGAAAAAGGGAAATAAAGTTCTATGTACTGAGGTGGTCTAAGCAGTATTTTCTCTGTTCTGAAAAAGCATCATCTCTTAGAATTCATCTGAAACCTCTAAACAGGTTTTGGTATCCTACAACCTAAGTAGATTTTCGTGCAGCAGGCATATTTAAAAGGTGAGAATCACCCTACAAGTGTATTGGGTCTCTGTGGGGAGGGGGTGGAAAAGTCATGATTTATAGCACAGGACAATTTCTATGGTTTAAATATTCCCATCATGTCCTATTTCAAGCTATCAGGTCATTCTTCCCCAGGAAATCAGCAATAGCGAAAGGATTTGTCTCCTGTGGACAAAATCTAGTGTCCACCTTCATAACCCATTTCTCTGATCTCAAGCACTGCTCGCTCATCTTTGATTCCCAAACCTGGATGTGGATCAGAATCACTCAGGAGCGCTTACTGAAAACATGGAATCTCAGAGCCCTGACCTACTTCTGTCTCAGAATCTCCAGCAGGGAATGGGGCAGGAAAACTGCATTCCTCTGCAAAGTCTTATTGGTGATTCCAATGCAGCCTTGTGGTCTCCAGGCCATCATGTGAGGTGCACTGCATATAGCAGTCCTGTTTCCAGTGTAAGCTCTGTTCTCTCTTACCCTTGGATGAAAGATTAGGAGGCCACAATCTTCCGTAAATTAATCTACTCCCTGAATGACCCATATCTCTGGTAGAAAATCCTAACAACTTACTGACTCCCTGGCTAGACACTTTCCCCACACATTGATAGATATAAATGCTGGTAGGCTCCATGTCAATTAACTTCTCCCACTTAAGAATGTCTGGTGTGCACACCAGAGGTTTTCTCCAAGAAGAGAAAAAATAAAATTTCTGGCAGAAATTCTAGGTAAACATTTCAAAATAAATATCTGCTCACTTCAACCAGAGAATCCACCTTATTCATATAGATTTATTTACCATAAATATCTCATACTTTAAAGTGAATTGCAGTGATGCTGCAATTAATAATAAATTAGCTTACTGCAACATGGACATCTACTTTTTTCTTATTGGTGCATTAAAGTTGTACATAATGATGGGATTTGTTGTTACGTATTCATACATGCCCACAATGTAACAATATAATTTGGCCAATATCCTCCCCACCTCCCCCACCCCGCAGCACTTCCCTCTTCTTTCCTCCCATCCTCCGGTCCCTCGCCTCTGCTGATTGACCCTTGAAATTGATTGTGTGGGAATTATTTAATTTCCTAGGGGTGCAAAATTTATTTTTCTCTTCCCTCCTTAACCCTTCCTTCTTTCTCTGCTGTCCTTCCTCCCCTTCCCTCCAACTCTGCTTTCTCTACTAAACTTCCCTTCTATTGATTTGTATTTGAATGGTTCTTTATGAAATCTTATCCCTTCCCTTTCTTTTATTTTACTCTAGTTTCCAAAAAAATGAGAGCAAACACATGACTTTTGAGTTTCTAAATTGGGCTAATTGCACTTGGCATGATATTCTCCATTGCCATCCATTTGCCAGCAATGCCATAATGTCATGAAGAGCTGAGTAGAACTCCATTATATGTGTATACCACAATTTCATTTTTTTAATTTTTGATTAAGGAATTGAGTTATTGTACAATCATACATGAATATAAAGTAACAATATGATATGTACTTGTTCCTAAACCAGAGTTACCCTATCACCCACACCTCAGTCTCTTGATTCTTCTATATTTTACAAGCAATATAAATGCTTAGATTGTATGCTGCAATTTAGTGATCCTCTCATCTAGTGATGAGCATCTGCGTTGATTCCATAATTCAGCTATTGTGAATTGTGCTGCTGTAAACGCTGATGTGGCTGGGACTGACATTTACTTTTGTTTCTCTATTTGTTTTAGAACACAGCATCATACTACTATAAGCATGCTGTTTTGTTGGTATTTAAATAATAATTGAATCCAGTTCGTGAAATCTCTCTTTCCCAACCCTCCTCCTTCTCACACCAAAGGATATATTAGATGATGTATGGATGGGAAGTTGGTTGGGTATGGAATATTGAGAGCTACTCCATGACACATTTCTATAGAAAATTTCCCTGACTGCAGTAGAACAAATTTGAAACAGATGTTTGAAGAAAATGCCTTGCAAAGCAGAAATAACTCTCATTTTAAGAAACAGCCTAGTTAGTTCCTTTGCAATAAATTTGCTTTTTTATGTCAAGACACATACTCTTAACTATTGCATAGTCTCCATATTTAAAGAAACATCAGCAAATGGAAAAGAAAGTAGAGTGCATTCCCTGTCAAAGTAAACAACCTCTTCAAAAACTGGCACGGCCTTCCTTCCGCCCCGGTGGGCCAAAATAAATGTAGTCAATTGCCTTTCCACAGAGTGAATAAAAATAAACTTGGTCTCTCTTCCCTGAAACCTGAGCCAAATGTTTACCAAGATACCATCTGGTTATGTGGTCATAGTTACCCTAAACTAGCCAACTATGTTGGTAAAGAAAAAGTTCTACCTTCTAGGTCTTTCTTTTCTTCTTCCTTCCCCCTCCCTCTTTTCATCTTCATGGGTTAGGTGAAAACTACTTTACTGATTGAAAAGCAAGGGTCTTGGATGAATGACCATCTTTCCATCTTTCCATACCTCAGTCTACACGATAGCATCCTCTTATGATACTCTCAGGAAGAATTTCTGTTTTTCTGTTAATTTGTATCAATGCCAAACAATTATTTCATTCTACCTAGAGTAGACTGATTCTTTTTTTTTTTTATTCATCTTACAGGTAACAATTTTTTTCCTATGAAGAACATTTTTTATATACATGACTATAGTATATATAGTGACATACTTATAAATGCTTGGAATGTACCTTGCTTTATGTCATTTCCAACATTTCCCCTTCTCCTCCCTTCCTTTCATCCCTTGTTACTCTTCAATATATATGGACAATAGGATTAAACATTTACATTTTTGTAAAGGCATGCAGTATAGCTTGTTCAACTATCTTATGCAGTATCTTGCAACTGTATCTCATAAATATTAACATATTGCATTTTTGTTCTGTGGTTCTAATCCATCTTTAAGTTACTGAAATCCAGAATGCCTTTCTACCAGGACACATTGAGGCACCCATAAGCACCTTTGAGTTTTCATTCCCATGCCTGTGTCCACACTGTTTTTTCCTAGGGTGACTGAGGTCACTCAAATAGTAACCAAGCAAGCTTTTTCTTTCAAACCAGTTTTGGCAGAGCCACATGAGGTCATTTTATGCCATATAAACAGCATAGACATCTTTGTTTTATAGTGAAAGCAACTGTGAATGATTCCAGCATAGAATCAATATGAAGTAACTGTTTTTGAAAAGCAAACTTTAAATAGAACCAGTGACTTGGCAGTAGTAGTTGGGAAATTTTAATCTGGGCTTTTATTTTTTGTTTTTGTTTATTTAGGAAGTAAAACCAGAGAGTTTAGAAGTGATAGAGAAAATAGATATAATGTAATAATCATACTAAGATGACCCTTTAAAAATATTAAATAACACATATTAAAATTCACCGCTCTCCCAAAAAGGAGAAGCTTCCTGAATTGATGTCAAATTTAGGAAAAGAAATGGGAGAGGTCATGAAATTCTCTAACATGTCTCTCAAACAGGAAGTATGATTCACCAAATACATAATATGCCATTTTGTGTTTGATGAGGATGAGCATTAAATAATCAAGCAGCTAATTATAAAATATCAAAAGCTGTATAAAATCTGGACAAAATCAGGAGGGGGCATAAATAAGAGAGCTATCTTTTGTTAAATGACTATAACACACAGGCTCTGTGCTGTGCCATTTACATAAATCACCTCACTTAGCAATCTTTACAAGTTAGGTGGCATTTTTTTTCTATTTTACAAATGAGGACATTGAGGCTTAAACTGATTATGTAATTTATCCAAGTCCAATAGCTGGCCAGTAGCAAACCTAGGATTTGAGCCCAAGTATGTCTAACTATGAAGACCTTGACCTACAAAGATCCAAAGAACAGTACACTCTGACCTAGTTGAAAACAAAATGAATGAACAAAGGTAGACATAATCAGACATATTTTAGAGCAAATGGTAATTTGTAAAGAACCTATTTTTTTTTATTTAATTATGCCCTTTGGTTTTGAGTAAGATCCTGATTACTGAGAAACACCCATGTAACTTCTAAATCTAAAGACTATTATTAAGGAATTTGAATACAAGAAGTATGGAGGTGACTGCAGAGTGTTCCACATCTGCAAACAAAAGCAATAGAGAAAAAAGACCCACTACTGAGTAAATGTGAAGGATGATAAATGTATGCAGACTAAAACTTTGCATTTTTAGGAAGAATACAAAAAAATTCCACAGATACTCAACAGGTGTAAGGGATACAGAAGGGTAGTAAAAAAAAAAAAAGGTTATTTTGCTAGAACAAAGAGTTGTAATTAGATATAATTGCATAAAAGAGAGGAAAAGGAATTTCAGATTGATTAATGTGAAAAATATTTGCTTCCAGTGAAAGGCATTTATGGGTGGAGAATGTCTCCTGCAGAGTTATAATAAAGAGCTTTTATCACGAATAATATAACTGGACTAAGTGAAGCACTAAATGAAGGAAATAGTCATGCCCTGGTGGTTCCTAATAATCTACTTTGTTTTGACCACTTCCGTTTCCAATAGGTTTGTTGGATGTTTTTTTCTGTTTCTGGTATCTTGGTATTGTATGCTGTGATGCGAAGGAAAGAGGAGTAACATGAATCTGTTACAAGACTTATCAAAACACAGAATTATTTCATGGTTGTTGCTTATTCAGAAGCACATCATTGATTCAGTCAACAAAGACTGGGTTGCCAAAATGGATGAGCCATGGCCCAGGATTTTGCAGATACAGAGCTCAAAAGATGCAGTTCCTATCTTCTAGATCTCACAGTGTGTTACAGAGATGATGACAGGAGGCAAAAATCATAATGAGAATACTGAAGGCCAAAAGACATCAATCAGTAAGAAATATTTGTTAGGTGACATGATTCATCCACTTAAAACAAGCTCAACTATATTTACTGAGTGACTACCATGTGCCAGTCCTATTCTAATCACTGAATATACAACAAAAAAGAGTCCCATGGAAATGGACTACAGAACTCACCCAAGTAAAGATGTAATTAAAAGCTATAATAAGTGTTATGAAGAGAAAAGTCACCATGGCGGATTGTAGTAGGGCCAATCAGTTCAAAGGGGAGATCTAACACAGAGGCCATCAACACGGAATAAGGCCTGCTTCTCCAAAAGAAGTTAGGGATGACCCCAGTTCCTGGCTAGGTGCCTGGGTAGAGTAGGAAAACTGAGCAGGTGGAATTTCTTAAAATGATGATGATGATGACACTGATGTATAACACAATCAAATTCTTCAAAGCAAAATGCAGTATCCAAAAGTTTTCCAGTAAGAAACTTGCTACACTCAAAAGTGCTTTCTTCTACCTAAATGAAGTAGCAAATCAGGAATATAAAATTAGTCTTTAAACTACATAAGATCTCTTAGATATACCAGGGAATAAATAGCAACTGGCTCCGTTACAGCTCATAAACAGGAAGGGAATGATACAGAAATCAAATAGAGAGTGAAGCATTAAAAACAGTGGGCA
Source organism: Aplodontia rufa (assembly GCA_004027875.1). Lineage (NCBI taxonomy): Eukaryota > Metazoa > Chordata > Mammalia > Rodentia > Aplodontiidae > Aplodontia > Aplodontia rufa. The sequence goes on along the minus strand of PVKS010011382.1, from coordinate 33,648 downwards.
TGACTCTAGCATTAATTTGCATTATGCATTTAAAAATTTACAGAACAGGGGCTGGAGCGGTGGCTTGGCAGTTACAGCACTTGCCCAGAATGCGCAAGTACACGAGTTCAAACCCCAGCACCCACGTACACAGCTAAGTGTCTGAGCAACGAAGGCCATGTGAGAAACTCAATAAAAATTGATTCTCTTTCTCTCTCTCTCTCTCTCTCGCTCTCACTGGCCTTCTCTTTTTTAAAAAAAATTATAGAAGATAGGAAATATTCTTAAATACCTTACTTATTTTTTAAAGCATTAAATAGAGGCAGCTCTTACGTATCAACACATTGTCCTCCTTTACAGGGGTTGCACAACTCTTCAGGAGACACGAATGGCAAATCTTAATTTAGATTACTTTTTTTTTTTTTTAAGAGAGAGGGACAGTGAGAGAGACAGAGAAAGAGAGGAACAACTTTATTTAGTTTTTCACATGGCCTTAGTTGCTCCAACACTCAGTTGTGTACGTGGTGCTGGGGTTTGAACCTGGGTCCTCGTTCTTGCCAGGCAACTGCCGAAACCGCTGAGCCACCGCTCCAGCCCCTAGATTACTTTCTTATTACATTTATTCAACATAATTTTATTTGAAATTAAATACAACTGAGGAACGAGCTATCACTGAGCAGTGTATGTAAAATTTCAAGGATCAATAGAAAAATGTTCCCTAGGATTAGCTAAGGGGAAAACAGTGCTTTTCACAGAGTGAAATTCATTTATGATTTGTTCTTTATTTTTATAGCTATTCACCCGCTAGGAAAAGTAGTCAATAGTAGAAGGAAAGAAAAAGCAGTATCAATAAACATAGATAGAAAGCTCCTTTTCTCTACTATTTAACTTCACACTTAGTATCTCCTTTCCGTGTGGAGCCGCATCTCAAAACCATCTCCCTCAAGTCCCATTCCTTCTAAGAACGTCAGCTGACAGCTGGGCAGCTTTTGAAATGACTTTGTTATTAAAAATTCCCCATCAGAAATTCTGAAGGGCCTTGGCCTTTTCAGGAGAAAACAATGCTGGGAGCCTGGGAGGCGCTGCCTGCTGAGGGAGTGGCCACCGTTAGTGGTGAAAGGTCTTGAGCAGCTACTTCTTTCCCAGCTAAGGGCCTTGAACTTTGAGTTCTGTTTTTAGAAAAGCTAAATCAGGAGCAAACACTTTCAGGGTATTTTGCTCCTCATATAGCTTTTACTAACAGAATAGCAAAAATCAGAGCCATCAGGTACTACTAAGGAGCACTGGCAACTTAAAAGAGGTAAGTTGTCAAGCTCAACTGGCTGTTTCTATTGCAAGCGTGGTACCCAGCATCACTCTTAGAGTGAAAGAGGCGCACACAGCTTGGCAGAGTTCTAGTGAAAGTGGGAAAACAGATGAAAGGCAGCGATGGTTTCCCGTGATTCTACCACTGAAACCGTAGCAACCCACTGGAGTAAAGTGAGCCACGTGGTTCCTGGCCATTTCCTACTTGAATTTACGCATATTCATGTGGGTGACCAGCTGTGACACTTCCTCTACATTACATTGCAGGGGAGCTCCCTAGAAGTAGCAGGACTAGAGATCACGCCTGACTTTTTCTCACTGTACTGATCTACAAAATAAATAAGAGCAGACTGGATTTTTTTATGCAAGGAAAGGAATACGTAAGATGAGAGGAGCTTCATTCCAAAGGACTTAAGAGTGGTCGAGAAGGCTGAGCTTCCATTTACCACCACATTTCTCTCAGGTGCAAGGCGAAGAGGCTCTTTGGAAAACCAGTTAGGTCATTAAATTTCCTTAAAAAACAGTCCTTATCTGTAATGAGGCAATACTGCACTTTCCTCTGTGTCCTCAAGCACACTGAACTAATTTGGCTCTAATGCTTAGTGGCCTATTTGTTTGCACATCTCTTCCCTCACTCAAGAGAGATGACTCTTTGTATCTTGGGTCCCTAGCACAGTTCATGATAGCACTAACATTCAAAAGCTCTATGGTGAAGGTATGAGTAGAAGGTTGAATGGGTGGATGGATGGGTGGACAGCGGGCATTTTAAAACTAATGTTTCACCCTGGTAACATTAGTTATTTTTTTAGCATTTGGTTCTTCTAAATGCCTGATACATGGCCAAATATATACGCTATCTCATTCAAATCTCAAACTACCCAGTGTCATTCTTCGTAAATGAGAAAATTGGGAACTGAGGAGGTTAATTTCACAAAGCCTTATAAAGAATAAGTCTCCTAGGACCAGAGTTAGAACTCAACTAGTCTGACACCCAAACTTGTGGTGTCACCAACTTTATTATATTGTCTCTGTTTTATTTTGTTTCCCTAAGAGATCTTCAAGGCAATTTCCAAACCACTGTATTTATTACCATCCTTTGTGGTTGAAACAAATATAAGTTTTAGAGCTCGTAAAGGCACCATTGTGTCATTAACAGTTGTGTCTCCTCTAGGAAACCTGTTGCAAAGAACTCATTTCTTCTAATCTGTTTTGAAAGTTTTGCATTGTCACTTTGGATTTTCTCCCAATAGGACACCCCTGTAAATAACACACTACACAAAATGCGTCACTGACACCATCAAGAATGCTTGTGGCAATGTTTAGGAATTAAAACAGCATTTGTAATACTTCCTCTTTGCTACTATGGTTGTGGTATGAGCAGCCCAAGGTAAAGTTTTTTGGGGAAACTGATGACTCCAATGTTGAATCATTTGCCACTTGGGCCACATAGCTCCTAAATATATCTGGCTGTCACTGAAAGCACCATTTTAGCTTTTAAGGACAGTTTGCCGTAGCCATATACACTAAAAATGTTAATGAGAATACTAATTAAATTCAAAATGATAGTATATGGTGGCTGTTCAGTCTTCACTATCATTCAAAGGACTGAAGTCAGACTTGTGTCATTCAGGGTCATAATTTTGACATTAAGTATGAAAAAATAAGGACTCAAGTTACATTCTAGAATCAACAATCAGTAAGAAATATGTGTTGAGAGTCAGAACTAAACCAAAACCTAAGATCTTTTTTCTTCCCAAGCAAGAAGAAAATGTATTTTCATTTTGGAAGAAAATAAGAAATGTAGATTATGTGTGTCAGCTATGGACTGCTACCAAGCTGCAGGAGTGAGGTATGCAAGGCTAGCTTCGGAGCACAGTCTGAAAAACTGTGTCTTGAAAGGTGGCAGAGCCTGGGGCTGGTTCTGCATAGTTTCCAAGTGGTATTTTTATCTTGTAATGATGCAAAAAGTCACACTGTCAGAAATCCACAAGCACAGGTGATAGAATCACTTGTCCTCTGGCCATTCCTGAAATGTATGTAGGTTTTAAATTATAAGATCCTACAGAGAGGTCAGCTCCTAGAAATACTCAAATTTTCCACTAGAGGAAAATGGAATACCTTATATTGTTGGGATAAGGGGTCCTACAGCACCTTTCCTCTGGCTAAATCTCCTCATTTGTTGTCTAGAATCAAATAAGCTTAACTGAGTGATACAGTAACTCTTGGTTTAGTCATGTCAAAATGAAGAAAGCTTTATATTTGTACATACAATTTCACTTAAAGTCATTTCTACACTGTTTTGAATATAATATTTTGATATATTCATTTAACATAGCATATTATCCCCTCAAATTATTTCTTAATTAAAAACAAAAGACAAATCAGTAGTGCTTTGATGCCTTAAAAAAAGAGTGTCTTCAACTGGGGAAAAAATTAGGGGATTTAATATAGAAACAATTAAGCATGACTGCATGAATTTAAATAAAGCCATTCTCCTGAGGAACTAATGCTATAAAGCCAAAAATCTTTACTTCTCTCCTTATATTACTTTAAAAAATATTTTAAATATTGGAATTATCCTTCTAAACTATGGATCTCTTTAAATATGACTCCCTAGTAAATAACTGCTCAGTACTTTGCACGTAGTAACTGCTCATTAAACACCATTTGAGTGAATGAATGGATAAATGGTACCCTACACAAGCTCACACATTGTTAGTCTTTCAAGTATGCCTTTTATGTTTTCCTCCACTGCCTTTGCAAATTTTTAATACTATCATTTTTATTTTTTTACTAAGAGAGAGAGGAGAAAAAAGAGAAAGAGAGAATCAATTTTTTTCAATCTGTTTTGTTTCTCCAACAGTCAATTGTGCACGTGGTGCTGGATTTTGAATCCTGGGGTCCTCATGCATGCCAGACAAGCGCTCTACCACTGAGCCACTGCTCCAGCTCCCCTCCTCTGCCTTTGAAAAGAGTTTTTATCATTGCCTTTTTTTTTTCAATTGGACCCAGCAGTGCTTAACCACTGAGCCACATCTGCAGCCATTTTCTTTTTTATTTTGAGATAGGGGTCTTCTTAAGTTGCTGAGACTGGCTTTAAACTTGTGATCCTCCTGCCTTAGTTTCTCAAGACACTGAGATTACAGGTGTGTGCTGCTGCACCCAGCTTCACCATTGCCTTTTAGTTCAATTTAATGGTCATTTTTAAATATCTGTAATGTACCATTTGGTAATTGCTTATTAAGTGCTAGAGACATACATTACTGCTCAGTTAATCTTCAAGTAACCTGGTAAAATAGAAAGGTGGAACTCACAAAGATGAAAACTGTGCACTGCAGGGATGGTTGAGTGTGACCCATGTGGGAGCTTACAGACTTGCTTGACAGAGAAAGAAGGAAAACACCTATTGTCTACAATACAAAGAAGAGTGTGATCAGAGATATAAGAAGAAATGTTATTTTTAAGGCCCTGGAGGGTTTCAAAGAAAGGATACATTTGATTCAATTGTATTGACATAAAGAATGACTTCTAGTCAGGCACAGTGGTGCACACCTGTAATCCCAGCAGTTTGGGAGCCTGAGGCAGGAGGATCACAAGTTCAAAGCCACCCTCAGCAACTTAGCGAGGCCCTGTCTCAAAATAAAAAATAAAAGGGCCAGGGATGTGACTCAGTGGTTAAGCATGCCTGGGTTCAATCCACGGTACCAAAAGAAAGAATGATTTCTAAAAGATGGTAAACTTGTCCCTTAGATGGGTGCCTGGAGTGGTGGTCCTGGGCTCCACTTATCTCTTCTGAATAGCATCATATTTCCATTTCAAAAGTTTAGCAAGAAATATGCCAACAGAGATCCTACCTTAAGCACTCTCACCCCACAAATGGTTGAATTGGATTGACTCTTTAGGGGTGATGTTTGAAATATCTGGAAAGATGTATAGAATTTTGAAAGATGGATATGGGAAGAAGGATTCCCTGTACAAATTAATAAAGAAAAGGGAAAGTTTTGGATATGTCTAGAAACTGTACCATTTAATTAGGATAAGGACCATATGCAAGAGAATAATGAAAAGGTTCAGACTGGAAAAGTAGGGAGCTATGGTAAGAAGCACCAAAATGTTTGGCAAAGGGGTGACTGCATTTTTGTAAACTATAAATGCTTCTTTATAAGCATTAGAATTATTATTATCAATTAGCATTTCTTAATTGAATGGGTAAATTAGTGAGTATGAGATTCTTCCTAAGAAGACAATTCATACCTTTGGCCAGAAAAAGCAACGTTCTATGCTCTGTCGTAGTGGTTCTTACCAAGGACAGAATATGGAGGGTTGGGACAGAAGGTGACACTGAGAAAAGAATTGTTGCCAACTTCATACAGTGATACTGGTTTGAGAGCCATTGCTCAAGTGACTATTGGTTAAAAGTTGAAAGAGAGATCTACACAAAGTAGCGTACGATCATGGGATATAAGTCTAGGAAAAGCTGGAAATGTTCCCACCTCCTGTTCTCAGAAAAGTCACCCGTGATCTGCTGATTGACCAGCCTATCATCAATCTTATGTGACTTGAGCATCCTACATTGTTGGACACTACTAGCCACTTGAAACTTTCTAATCCTTTCGTTTCTATAACACTTTCTTTCTTTTTCTCCTCCCTACCTGTTGCTTAACCATATGTTTCATTAATACTTGCTCCTGTAACTGCCTGTAAGACATGGATGTCCTCCAATGACCTATGCTTGGTGTCTTCTTACTCTGTACACTGTCCCTGGCAAGTCTCATCTAACTCTTCCAGTTTCAACTGCCATCAGCTGATAACTCTCAGAACCATTTTTGTGACCCTCCCCTCAATTTTTCTAAGCTTCTGATTATATCTAGTTGCCCATTAAAACTTATTAACATATCCCTCAAGCATCTCAAAGTTGATATTTGACCCTGAACTCTTTCTCATCTCCCTTCGTTCCATACCACCATTCCCAACATGGATCTGTCTACCCCGACCTTCTCTAGCCCTAATTCCAAATCTTTGTGAATAGTGTCTTTATTCATGCAGTTTTATAAACTGGAAAGTCTAAAATCTGCCTCCATTTGTTTGTCCCTTAACCATTTCTTCTTCCTCATCTGGATAGTCCCCCAATCCTTTCTGTTAAAAAAAAAAAAGCTTTTCGGAGCCAGCCTTTTCTCCCATTCCCACACGCACTGCTGTGGTCATCTCCTTGCTTGGATTTCTCAGGTTTCCCAGCTGCCTTCTAGTCTGTGCAAAGGCACCGAAGTTTCTGTCAAAATTTAACCCTAACCATGCCATGATTGTGCCTTGAAATTTCCAGTGGTTCATTATGCCTATAGGACAGAGTTCAGGTTCCGGAACAGGACCTTTCACGATGTGGAGTCCCCTGCAGCCCAACCTACTGTACAGCTTTCACTGTGCCTCAACTTACACCCACTGCCTTCTGTCCAGCGTCCACTCCAGCTGCGCCAAGCAGCGCGTGGTCCCCAGACAGGCCCTGCCCTTTCGCATGTGATTCCCACGGCCTGGAAGGTGCTTCAGGTCAATTCCACAAATGCTTATTTGAGCACCTACTATGTACCAGGCACTGCTCTGAAGGCTCAAAAACAAAAATAAGACAATGAAGATCCTTCTGTCAGTGATTCGGAGCCCTAAGGAAGACTGGGATATTCACAAAAATAACAAACCGTGATGCAGAAAAAATAGAAATATATACAAAGAAATAACAGAGGCGGCACAGAGCACAGAGTGGAGATCTGGAGGGAGCGGGACAAGGAAGTGTGTCAGAACCTGGGTGGACAGGATGGGGAAGAGCGATGGAGACACAGCCAAGGGCTCCGGGCACCACACGGCTGGGTGTCCGGGAGACAGCGAGAGCTTCCACATCCACAGAAACCTGAAACACAGCGGGCTGAACTGCACACCTGAAAATGGCCAGGATGATAAGCTTATGGGGCTTAACAATTAACGATGCAGCAATTGCTTTTCACAAGTGCAAAGAGGAGGAGTTGGAGCAGTGGCTCAGCAGTGGGCTGCCTGATTAGCAAGCACAAGGACCCGGGTTCAATCCCAGCACCACATACACAACTGAGTGGAGGAAAAACAAAAAACAAAAACCAGATGAGAAAATAGAAATTAACTCTCTTTCCCTCTCTCTTAAAAAAAAAAAAAAAGTACAATGAGAGCATCTTAAAGCCAAGCTGGAAGGAGCAGTTTCCTACCTTCCTCTCCTTGTCAATTTTTAAACTCCTGTTTGTCTTTCAGATGTGGCTCCTTATCTAACGACCCCTCTTGCGTCCTGTGTGACTCCCTCAGCCCGGCATCTCTGAGCTCCCCGTACATCATGCATGTGGGAATTCTTGTTTAGTTCTCTGCTTCCCCCACAAGGCCATGAGTTCCTTGGAAGCTGGCACCCTTCCTCAGAGATCCTATACCTCCGTAAGAATTTCTGTGGCACTAATTAGTTCATTTACTATTGGTAAACTGTGTGCCAGACACCACACCACCACCTTTGCACACCTGATCTTTCATCCTTACAGCTGTGTGAGGAGAGATCCATTCCCACTTCCATTTTTACAGACAAGGAAATGCTATGGGAAGCTCGGTGATTTGCCAAAATTCCTACAGTGGGATAGTGGAGATTGGGATAGTGGAGATATGAAGCAAGTTGACACATTTTTTTTTTAAGAGAGAGAGGGAGAACAGGGGGATTAATTTTATTCATTTTTTCATCTGGCCTTTGTTTCTCTTAGACTTAGTTGTGTACCTGGTGCTGGGATTCGAACCTGGGTCCTCACGCATGCCAGGCAAGCACTCCAACTGCTGAGCCACCACTCTGGCCCCAAGGTGACATTTTACTAACAAAATAACCAGTAAATGAAGTTTCAAAGTAGGGAGAGAGGGTGGTATTTAGAATTTGAGTTGATAAGACGTGACACAGAGAATTGGCCTATTCCATATCAAGCACTGTGTTGTCCACCTCATGAAATCCCCACAAGATGTAGATATCACAGTAAAGAAACCCAGGTTCTCCAGGTGCAGTGATGCACGCCTGTAATCTAAGAGGCTCAGGAGGCTGAGGCAAGAGGATCACAAGTTCAAAGCAAGCCTCAGCAACTACGAGAGGCCCTAAGCACCTTAGTGAGACCCTGTCTCAAATTTTTAAAAAAGGGCTGCAGATGTGGCTCAATGGTCAACTGCCCCTGGGAAAAATAAGTTTCTTGCCATAATCACAGATTAGTGGGAAACAGAGTCATCTCCCAACATTTCTTATGTGATCTTGGAGGAAGGAATGAAAAGATGAAAATTTTGAGGTAAAGATTATCCAGAGGACCTTGTTAATGCACTAGTTTCATCAGACTAAGTGGGTAGAGTAAATTGAAAGTCTGAGAAAGTTCTGGATTAGCCAGTGTGGGGAATATTCTTGAAAAAAATCTAGGCAAAATTAAATAGGGTTGATTTAAGTAGGGGACCCAACTAAGGTTAAGATACATGAACCTGTGATGAACCCAATCAGCAGAGAGATATTTTATATATTATTCATATAAGTAGCATAAATAAAAGTTAATTTTTATATAAATATGTCTCACATATATGTATATGTCAATTATGTGTATATATATAAAACTATTACATATGTATATATTAAGCTATATGTGTGTATATACACAGTATTTCTGCTATCCCAACCTGCGGATCATCCATCTGTGAGCAGAAGGCAATTCTGAGAGTAGGGAGAAGCCGAGAAGGACTTGCAGAAATGTCTGAGTGCAGATTCTACTCTGAGGAACTGGCTTTGCCCCCACCCAAGTTAAACACAACTTTCCTCCTGCACCGAACCTGAACCTCTTCTGCCATATGAGTCTGGAGGAAACAGCACCTGCTCTTTCTGGTGACGCTGTAAATCCAGGACCCACCAACCTTGCAGGCCTTAACGCTGCCTGACCACCTGCTTCACCTCCTGAGTCTCTCCCTCGCTCTCCCACTCCTCGGACTTCCATCGTCTCTCTCACCTGATGGCCTTGCTGACTTTTCATCACAACACACAGCTCTCAGGAGAAAAGTCCCACTGGCTGCCACCGATGTTTGTCCACTCACCCGCATCCGTGCTCGCGGGCTTTGTCCTGAATCCTTTCTCTACGAACTGCTGGTGCTCCTGCCTGAGACCAGCACCTCTCCTCCATCTGATCCCAGCCCTCCTTCCCTGCTCAGTATCCCTCCGACAATTCTCCCCTCTCTCTTTTGGTCACCGGTTTTCCGCTTTCTTCTGGATCATTCCCATCAACGTCAAACATCCAATGTGCTGTCATTTCTCTCATTTCAAAAGCAAACAAAACTTCACTCCTTCACTTGAGTTTGTGTCCTTACCCAGTTTTTGATACTACCTTATTTCTGTGCCAAAAGAACTATCTGTTCTCAGGCGCAGGTCCCTCGAGTCCCATTCTCTCCTGAGTTCTCTTCAATTGCATTCCTGACTGTTATACTGAAGTGATTCCCATGAAGGACACCAGTGGCATTCATGTTGCTGAATGTGAGGACCCACTCCCATCCCTCGCCTTCCTTGACCTATCAGCATTGACACGGCTCAACTTTGGCTTCTAGAACATCATGACTTGTTCCTCTGAATGCTCCTTCTCTGTTTCCTCTGCTGGTTCATCCTAATCACCTCAACCAAATGGCATTCCTAGTTAAGGCTTTCAATTTTAGAATAAATTGTGTAGCTTTTTTTTTTTTAAGAGGGAGAGACAAAGTCAGTTTTATTTTTTCATCTGGTTTTTGTTTTTCCTTCTCTTAGTTGTGTATGTGATGCTGGGGTTTGAACCCGGGTCCTCACTCAGGCCAGGCAGGTGCTCTACTACTGAGCCAACACTCCAGCCCCAGTGTAGTTCTTTTTGCAGCAGACATGCTTTTCTGATTTTATCTTGCTTTTCTATGATTTAATTAGCTCTTATTCTCTGAGCATCCATCCACCCACTGACTCAGGGAGGCATCTCGGAGAGATGCTCTGTGATGAAGAGAAACCATTTGGGGAATGCTGGGCCTTGTCTACAGATGATCGACGGTCACTCACCTGTCCTGTGTGTCCTCTCTGTTGTAGTGTGTTCCTGCCATCCAGTGGGATCAGCCATCCTTCCTTTCAGCTCCATGACCTTCTGTGATCCCAGCAATGGTGACTGTCCTTGCAAGCCGGGAGTGGCAGGGCCACATTGTGACAGGTGCATGGTGGGATACTGGGGCTTCGGAGAGTACGGCTGCAGACCTTGTGACTGCGCAGGGAGCTGTGACCCTCTTACAGGAGACTGCCTCAGCAGGTGAGCATGCATGGCTCTTGCTCTGTCTGTGTGGGTTTCTGATTCTTTCAGAGATCTGGTAGTCATTTGGAAAGTCTTGCCTGCCATTCGCAAAGATACATTTGCACATGTCCTTAAAAGAATTTGTATCGCGTCACAGAGTCAAGTAATTGGTTCTTGCAAGATTCTAGTGATCATGGAGTTCATTCTGTAAGATAAATTATTCTTCACAATAATTTCTTAAACAGTTCTGCATTCTGGAATGTGAGAGTATGAGAAGACAATAAGGTTTGGATGTCTGTGAATAGATTCGTCTCTACTCAAGTTCTCAAAACATTTGCTTAATAAGCTCTTCATTGTTCTTTGTTCTATTAAGCAGCACAGACATCGACTGGTATCATGAAATTCCTGACTTCTATTCCGTGTATAATAAGAGTGAGCCAGCCTGGGAGTGGGAGGATGAGCAAGGATTTTCTGCACTGCGACACTCAGGTGAGACAGACATCACGTGATATCATATTTCCAGGTCTGGTCTTGAGTAATCATGAATGTATCAAACCAAGGACAGCTTTTGGGTCCTGTGAAGAAAGCTCATAGTTCTATGGTTTAATAAAGGAGTAGCCCCCATAAGTATGAAACTGAAATATGCATGAGGGATATTTTAATAAACCTTTGTTTATTTTCTGATTGTCAGGGAAACAATCTAGTTAGTACAGAAAATGTGAAAAATGCAAAACATCACCGTAAAAGAAAAAAAAAAAGGCTGGAGTGGTGGCTCAGTGGTGGAATGCTTGCCAGGCATGTACAAGAACCCAGGTTCAAACCCCAGCACCACATACACAACTAAGTGTCAGAAAAACAAAAAACAGATGAAAAAAATAAATGAAATTGATTTTCTCTCTTAAAAAATTTTAAAAGAAAAAAAATTTGCCCCAAGTCTCATTACCCACTGTTAAGACTTTGGGGTATTTCCCTCTCTGTAAAACCTACTGCCTTACACAGTTAAGAGCTAACTGAATGGATCAGATCTGGAAATGTACAGATGTATTTAAAGGACTAGGGTAGCTTAATATGTGCAAAGCAAAAGCTACATGTGGTTCCTCATATTTGTAGCCTTTTTACAACTGGAAAACAAAAGTGATTCTATAAGGTAAATATAAGCCAAGTAATAAAAATGAATAAAATTACCAAAATTAATTATGAAAAGTGATTTTTACTGAAGGCCAGATACTGCCCACTACATCGAATTCTTTGAGTTGACCAAATCTATACTATTCCCTCTGACTTAATTGTACCATGACATTTTCCATTTCTTCTTTTCATGAGACTCTGTGACATAGGTGTAAATACTTATTTTCTGTGTTCATCCTGTCCCATTCTTCTCTTGTAGAAAATCAAATGGTTTTATTTGCTCCTTTAACACACACTCAAATGTGGACATGAAATGGTACTTGGTGCTCACCAAATGGTACAAATTAAACTTACAATTAGCTAAAGCTGTTATTATGAAACATTACGAACAGCAAAAATGTTATTCAACGAACACTCACATGCACACCTTCAAAGTGCCGTCCAATCTTGTGCTCTACCATAACTGTTTCATCTTCTCATTTAAGGTATCAAATACCACAGGGACACCTGAAGTCCCCAATGTACCAAGCCATCCTAGTCAGCCTGACTCCATAGTACAACCACCCCATCACCGTGAACTTGGTGTTCCTTATTCACCTTTGTGTCTTCACTATTTCACTACCTGTGTAAAAGTTGGGTACTTTTTTAATTCCATGCATAAGAAAACTTACCTACCTTTTTAAAATGTTTTTGACCTGAATATATGTTTTTTTGAGATTTATTTGTTCTATCATATAAATATAGCATTTTTCTCCCATTGTTCACCATTTAGCATATTTCTAATTTTCTACCATCATAATGCTACCATGAAATAATGCTACCATGAATGTTCTCTCATATGAGGCTTTGTGCACTAGAGATGGAGTTCCCCACAAGGACTAGCAAACTATAGCTGTCAAGCCAAACCTGGCCTGACACCTGTTTTTCTACAACCTACAAGACACCACTCTAAGAATTGGCTTTATGCTTTCAAGTGATCATATAAGTACCTATCTTTAATTTTTGACCATTCACATTTCCTTTTCTGTTAATTTCCTTACTAATTTATAGGCAAATTACAGATAAGAAATCTACCTGTAAAAAAAAAATCCAATAATTAAAATAGATTAAAAATCACTTCATGGCTCAGCGATAGAGCACTTGCCTGGGTACGATCCCCAGCACCACATGAAAAACAATAACCAGATGAAAAAATAAAATTGGCTTTCTCTTTCTTTAAAAAAATTAGTAAAATTAAAAAAATCCATTCATTCATCTGACAAATATTCATTGAGTACCTGTATTATATGGCAGTGCTGTAAATATAGTAAGTGAGCAAAACAGACAGAACCCCCTGCGTACAGGTCGCTTACATTCTGGTGGAGGAAGACAACTAATAAATATTTAGTACTATAGATGTTTCGTATAATAGAAAAAGAAAACTTGGGAGGGGCATACTTTATAAATAGAGCAGTCAGGGTAAATCCTCTGAAAGCTGATATTTGAGTGGGGGGGAAACCCCTGCGGAAGGTGAGGGGGTGAACCACGCCTGCACAGAGAAAAGAGAGTTTAGGCAGAAACTACAGCAAGTACAGGAGCCCCGAGGTGGGAAAGGCCTGGCTTAATCAGGAAGCAGCAAGGAGGTCAGTGTAGCTACAGCAGAGGAGTCAGAGCAGTGGAGGCTATACAGGCCACTGCAAGGATGGGGCTCTTACCTGGAGTGGGGTGGAAGCCTTTGGAGGGTTTTTGTTTTTTTTTTTTTTAAAGAAAGAGAGAGGGAGAGAGAGAGAGAGAGAAGAGCGAATCAATTTTATTTAGCTTTTCATGAGGTTCTTGCTGCTCTGAGACTTTGCTGTGTACATGGTGCTGGGGTTTGAACTCGAGTACTTGCGCATGCCAGGCAAGCATCGTAACCTCTGAGTCACCGCTCCAGCCCCCTTTGGCGGGTTTTGAGCTGAGCAGTGCATTTAAGATAACATCAGTTCACACAGATGTTTTCCTTTGTCACATTAAGCATTGTGGATGTAGGCATAAGCAAAAAAAAAAAAAAAAGAAAGAAAGAAAGAAAAAGAAAAAAAAATAATTTAACCTGGGTTGAAGCTTTTCCAAGCAAGAATGAATGAAGAATGAAGCAACAGGGGCTGGAGCAGTGGCTCAGCTGTTACAGTGCCTGCCTGGCATGCGCAAAGACATGGGTTCAAACCCCAGCGCCATGTACACAATGAAGTGTCCAACCAACGAAAGCCACATGAAAAACTAAAATAAAATTGATTCTCTCTTTTTCTCTCTCTCCCTCTTACTGTCCCTCTCTCTCTTTAAAAAAAAAAAAAACTTTAAAAAAATGAAGCAACAGAGGGTAATGAGTGCTCAAGGAACATAAAACAGGTAAGGAAGGATGTGAGGGTGAAAAATGGTAGGTCAAGAGACTGCAGGGTTTCAGAGGATTATTGGAGCTGGAAGCATGCTGAAGAATAGGATGTGGAGACCATCTGAGAAGGGGATGTTTGAAATTGAGACTGAGCATGTAGCAGTTATTCTTAATAAAAATGTCTAGACATGGTCACGGGAGTAGCTGCGGCCACTATCTACAGATAATGCCATGTGGGCATACATCACGGTCCTATATAAGTTTGGATCTATATCTTATTTCTCTATCATGTTTCATAAACCAGTACCACAGTGACCAATTACAGCTTTATAATGAGCCCTGCTTCTTGAAAAGTCTCTCCATTTCCATTTTCTTCTTCTCCTTCCTCCTCTTCCTTTTCTTCTCCTCCTCCTGCTCCCCCCCCCTGCCCCCCGGGATTGAACCCAGAGGTGCTTAACCACTGAGCCACATCCCCAGCTTTTTTACTTTTTATTTTGAGACAGGTCTTGCTAAGCTACCTAGGGCCTTGCTAAGTTGCTGAGGCTGGCTTTGAATTCGATATCCTCCTGCCTCCACCCTGCAAGTCACTGGGATCGCAGGCGTGCACCACCACTCCCAGCTTCTTGTTGTTCCTTGAAATTATTTTCACTATTGATCCTTTGGTCTTTCCTGTGAAATTTAGGTTTGGTTTATTAAGTCCCACGAGAATCTCTGTTGAGATGTTAACTACAATTTTATCGACTTTTTTAAAACATTGAGGAGACCCAAATGTGAACCTATCTTTCTGTGTATGAAGTTCTTCTTTACGGCCTTTGAATAACATTTTGTCACTTTTCTCCAAAAAGACTTACATGTCTTTTATTAAATTTATTCCTAAATATCTTTTAGATTGTATTGCTATTGAGAAAGTGTTCTTTAACTTTAGAAAGCTTGATTTGATCTTTCTGAATTGTTATTAATAATATAAAGGAGGGAAGTGGAGGTTCAGTGGTTACAGAGCCTGCCGGGCCATGCACAAGGCTGAGGGTTTGAACCCTAGCACCACGTACACAACGAAGTTTCAGAGCAATGAAAGGCATGTGAAAAACTAAATAAAATTGATTCTCTGTCTGCTCTCTCTCTCTCTCTGTCCCTCTGTCTCTTAAAAAAAATAATAATATAAAGGAGTACCATTTTTTCTTTTTTGTATTTTGATCTTGCATATAGCAAGCTTACTGAATCTCTTTACTAATTCCCATGGCTTACAGCTCATCTTGGACGTTTCAATGCAGACCATCATGTATTAACAAATACAAACAGTTTCATCTCACTGTCAGGCCTTATACCTCAGTTTTCCCCTTGCCTTATTGCACTAAATGGCACCTCCAGTATGATATTTTCCCAAATGTGATGCAAATATTTTGAAAATTTCTCCAGTTTGATATTTTATGGTGATTTTTGATACACAGCCTTTATCAAGTAAAAGTCTTCCTTGTCTATTCCTAACTTTATTTTTTATGAGTTTTGTATATCTTTGAGAAAATCATATGGTTTTCTCCTGTAATCTATTAATGTGGTATTTAAAAATAAGATATTTCCGATATCAAGCTATTCTTTTAGTGCTAGAATAAGCCCGTTTAGTCATGCTATTTTTTTTCTCACTTTTTGGTTGTTGTTGTTGATGATGTTGAGGTCTGAGGACTGAACTTGCGGCCTTGCATGTGCTGGGCATACCCTCTGCCACTGAGCTAATAAGATTTCTTATGCTGGATCCTGCTGGCTTTTATAGGCAGTGTTTTCATCATCATTCAGTTCTAAACTTTTTTCTAGTTTCCATTAAGAATTCTTTTTTAACCCACCGAACTGTTTAGACATGTAGTTAAAAACTCAAAGATAGGGATTTTTTAAAAACATCTTTTTCTTGATGATCTCTAATCTAATTTCCTTATATTATACTTATTATACCTATTGAAAACAAGGAAGGCAATCCATATCTGTTCTGGGCTACTTCCAGGACTAGCTACATAATTTGCAGGTCTCCATGCTAGATGAAATGTTCAAAAACCATTAAGACTATCAAGATTCCCCCACAGAGCTTCTCAGCACAGGGCCCTATATCACTACATAGGTCTCATGCCTCAAAGCCAACTCTGCCTGCTTATTAAGGACTGCAGCTTGCTAAAAACAAAAATTCCAGGGGCTGGAGCAGTGGTTCAGCGGTTACAGTGCTTTCCTGGCATGCATGAGGATCCAGCACCATGTACTGTCAGAACGATGAAAAACTAAATAAAATTAATTCTCTCACTCTCTCCCTCTCTTTCTTAAAAAAAATGAACTTACAAAACTGTGTTGCCTATAATAATTTCCCCCAACTTTTTATTATGTAAATGTCCAGATGTACAGAAAGGTTCAAATAGTCACCTACCCATAACTCTACCACTTCTATTCTTTATTTTTTTTAAAGAATAAGTTTTTTTTTTCATCTTGTTTTTATTTTTCCAACACTTGATTGTGTATGTGGTGCTGGGGTTCAAACTGGGTCCTTATGCATACCAGGCAAGTCCTCTACCACTGAGCCACCACTCCAGCCCCTACCACTTCTACTCTTATCCATCTACTAATCTATATTTTAGATAGGAAGAAACTATAATTTTAACATATTTTCATAAAGAATTTGCAGACCCTTCAAAAATCAAGAACCCAAATTTCAGAAACACTAATGTTTGCATTTCTGAGTTTTTTCACCTAACTTCATCTTGTGATGATTTTTCCTAATGGTTTTTCTTTTTTTTTTTTTTAAGAGAGAGAGGGACAGTGAGAGGGAGAGAGAGAGAGAAGAAAAATTAACTTTATTTAGTTTTTCCCATGACTTTTGTTGCTGACACTTAGTTGTGTACATGGTGCTGGGGTTCGAACCCACATACTCGTTCATGCCAGGCAAGCGCCGTAACTGCTTGTTTCATTTTAATTCACAACAGGAAAGAAGATGAGAAACAAAAGGTAATTTGAAGTTGCTATATTTATCTTCTAAACATCTGGAAAAAACAAATCTTTCCCAGTAATTTTTTTCCTTAATGTTACATTTGTCTTAATGAATTTTACAAGTTTAATAGTCACTTTTACAAGTTTTCATCTACTTTGCTAACACAGTGACCTTTTATAATTCTTCACCTTGGTCTGCTAGGTCAAATCTGTAGTAATCAGGTCTTTACCACCATCAGACATTCACTGAGCCACTCGTGCATGTTAGGGAGCTAGCGGCATTGCATTTGCGCACAGAAAGTTCTGGCACCAGGATGTCTCCAGACCCTCACATCCACCACAGCTGTTAGGTCTGTGATGTCCCCAGAGAGCCTGAGATTCATCTGGATGAGCCCCGGTGCAGGAGGACTTTGTTCAGTTTCCTGCTAAACAGCAACATTCCCACTGCATACAAGATACCACCCCTGGTACTTTTCTCAACAAAAAGTGATGACCAGTTTTTTAAACACTTAATTTTTAAAAAGTCCATCCTCAAATCTAGGTGCCTGCCTACATACATCTCTGTCATAAGGTTCCATAAAAATCTTCCAGCTAGAAATAGAATACACTATTCCAAAACACCCTTAATTCTTAATTTCGTTTCTTTCTTTCTTTCCTTTCTTTAGGTTCTGGGGGCCAAACCCAGGGCCTGCACATGATAGGCATATGCTCTTCCACTGAATTACATCTTCAACCCCTAATAACCTTAATTTCTACTACTTCTTGCAAGGTAGAGAACACCAGATATAAAATTTCACTTCCTAAATACCAAAACTGGTTTTAAATAGTGCCATAGAACTGTAAATAATGCTTGGTTTTCAAAATGTTCTAGTAACCTAGTATAACTAATCAGGTTTTTCTCCCCTTCCAGAAAATGTATCTGGGCAGGGCATGGGGGTGGGGGGTGGAGAAGTGGCTCAGTGGTAGAGTACTTGCCTGACGTGCCAGGACCTGGATTCCATTTACATCCCCAGCACCACGTACACAACTAAGTGGAGGAAAAACAAAAAATCAGATGAAAAAAATAAAATTAATTCTCTTTCTCTCTCTCTCTAAAGATTATATATATATATCCTAACATATAAATTTTAATGTTTGAGCTCTAAGCATATGGAAAAAGAGCATTATTAGGCAAAGACCTTCAAATCATAGACCTGTGTATGTTCCTAAAAGGCTGAAGGACTAAGCCAGGTGCAGTGGCTCACGCCTATAATCCCAGCAGTTCAGGAAGCTGAGGCAGGAGGATCTCAAGTTCAAAGCCAGACTCAACAACTTAGGTCCTAAACAACTTGGCAAAACCCTGCAACAAGATCAGGCATCTCCTGAGCCTGGGGATGTGGCTCAGGAGCTAAACACCCCTGAGAGTTCAATTCCTGGTACAAAAAAATAAAAAAACAAGAAAACCTGTGTATGCCTCTAAAAGGCTGAAGGACTCAAGAGAAGGGCATTGAGTTGAGGAATAACACGTGCCATTTGGAGGTCCACCAGGTTTTATTCATCTATTTATTCTAGTTTTGCAGTACCGTGGAGGGACCCCAGGGCCTTGCGCATGCTAGACGGCGCTCTGCCCCTGAGCTCCTCCTCCTCGGCTAGGTTTTCACGGTGTGGTAGTTACTACACTCTCCAGCTTTGGCAGCGTTATTGAAGGCCATGGACTGTTTGTTGAGGTTACTACAACTTCTGCATGAATAAAACGCTGCTGCATTTAGATTCTAAGCAATGTAACTTCACAGATCACAACGGCTGATTTGAGCACCTCTGGGTTTCTTTCCCACTATTCCACTCCTAAACTCATTTTGTGATTTCTGAGGCAGAGTCAAGATACCAATGTCTTCCACGTCACTCAGTCTGCCTGGTTTCCCCAGACTCATCCCCGCTTCCACCTGCGCGTTCGATCCCATCTCTACCTCCTCTCTTCCCCTCATGCTAGCCCTCTGTTGCTCCTATGCCACTAGATCCACTTTCCTTTCCTGCTATTTTGGGGACAGCTACACACAGTTTTTCTCTGGGAAGCAGCCCTTCCCACGTGTAATATGGTCTCAGAGAAGCCAATCAGATGTTCTCTGGAATTTAAGTCTAGAACTAAAGGTGACCAAGTCTGAAAGTTATAGAGTTTCTGATGCCAGGGGTGAATCTTTAAAAGAGTGCCTGAGAGTCCCAGCTGCCTGGGTCTCTGCTGCTTTTCTGATTCCTGATCTTTCTGAGTTTGGGTTCTTCCGCTGTTCCTCCCTTCTGCGAGCCACTCCATGAACTTTCAATAAGTAAGTTAGGGGGAGCTGGAGAGGTAACTTAGGGTTAGAGCACTTGTCTGGCATGAGCAAGGACCTGGGTTCGATCCCCAGCACCACATACACAAGTGAGTGTTGGAAAAACAAAAACCAGATGGAAAAAAATAAATAAGTAATTGACTCTGTCTTTCTGTACTCTCTGTTAAAAAAAAAAAAAAGGAAACTGTTCCACAAGTCTTTGAATTAGACACCCTACAACTCTCCTAATTTCACTAATTCCGTTAGTGATACTATAACTCCCTTTATATTAGCTGAAAGCTTCATTTAATGAAGTTCTTCTCCCCATCACCTCTTTAAATGTACAATAAAGTAGTGCCTGGCAGGGCTGGGGGTGTGACTCAGTGGTAGAGTGCTTGTCTACCATGCACCAGGCCCTGGGTTCAATCTCCAGCACTAACAAAAGAAGAAGAGGGAGGAGGAGGAAGATGAGGAAGAAGGAGAAGGAGAAGCAGTAGCTGGCATTCGTGCTCAGTAGCAAGAGTTAGCTGCTGTTACACTCAGTGCGTATGAAATGCAGAGCGCAGGAGGGAAGGGGAGAGGGAAGAGGGAAATTGTGTGTAATCCTTAAATCAGTTAGGAATGAAGAGCATGTCCTTTCTAGGTTCCAGGAATATAAAGATAAATGAGACATAACCATTGTCCTCCAGAAGCACCTGAGAGAAAACAAACAGCAATTCAGACGAGAACGCTATAGATAATCTCTGTACAAAGGTGTTTTGAAATGTCCACAGGACATGGCAATTCTGTCACACATTATGATTTTAACAATTTCAAGCTGTTGGGAGAAAACATCCTATTTTTCCTTCAAAGTTCATTTCAAATCTTTCTTCATTCATGAAGCCTTTTCCCACCTTCCCAAACACGTGACCTCCCACCAAGCAGACAGTAGCTCTCATAGACCATGTACTCCTTTTTTTTTTTTAAAGAGAGAGGGACAGTGAGGGGGAGAGAAAGAGAGAGAGGAAGAGAAAGACAGAGAGAGGGGGAAAGAGAGAAAGAGAATCAATTTATTTAGTTTTTCATGTGGCTGTTGTTGCTCCGAGTCTTCGTTGCATGCATGGTGCTGGGGTTTGAACCTACGCGCTCGCACATGCCACTGAGCCACCACTCCAGTCCCACTTACTGCTTTTTATACACTTGCTTTATTCACGTTACTGAGTCATAAGCCTTAAAGAAAGAATTGCATCTTGTTCCTGTTTATATGCCCTGAAGGATGCATCAGGCCCTGCACATCATAGGTGTTATACTCTTAAAATCAGACGGTATTACTTTCAATGGACTACCCAAACATTTTGTTATATTTTTGTTGTCATGAACATTAACTGCAAACAAACAAACAAACTGTTTTTCTATAGGTTATCCATTTAGCTCACTTGCATTAACATAGAATGTTAATACTGGACATGGGGGCTGGAGCGGTGGCTGTGCAGTTTCAGAGCTTGCCTTACTTGTGCAGAGACTCGGGTTCGAACCCCAGAACCATGTACACAATGAAGTGTCGAAGGAATGAAAGCCACATGAAAAACTAAATAAAATTGATTCTCTCTTTCTCTCCCTCTCTCACTGTTCATCACTCTCTTAAAAAATATTAATTTATATTAACATTAATATATTAACCACAACACCAGTTATAAGCATTGAAATATGACACTATTTCTACCTTCTCTATTTTTCTTGGGACAGTACATTATTGGATGGTAATTAATTCAATTCAGAGACTACTTCTTTTGAATGACTTTCATGGTTGCTTAGTATTTATGGGTAATGTATGATTCATTCAAGGTCTAAAGAGTTTTTTGGATTTACTATTTCAAAATAACTAATGCCATTTTCCTCTTACTTTCTGTAGGTAAATGTGAATGTAAAGAACAAGTGTTAGGAAACTCCAAAGCATTCTGTGGAATGAAATATTCCTACGGTGAGTCTGCAGTTCGCAAATGCTGCTGAGAACCTAGTCAAACTCAGAACAGAGGGTTGTTAAGGAAATGGGAAGCCGGGCTGATGACATGAGCACATTCCCAAGCACATAGTACATGCTCAGGAAATGGCAGGGAGGAGAAAGAGGGTATGTTTGTGACACACTGAGGCCAGCTATCCACTGAGGTCTCTTCCCCAACTTCTCTGAACACTCTAGACACCTATACTTTGCAAATACTATGAAAATACATCATGTGGAAAAAAGAACTGCCCTGAGGGAAGACTGTTACTATCTTCCAATTCCAAATGGCTTTACATTTATTACTAAATATAT
Organism: Aplodontia rufa; assembly: GCA_004027875.1. NCBI lineage: Eukaryota > Metazoa > Chordata > Mammalia > Rodentia > Aplodontiidae > Aplodontia > Aplodontia rufa. The sequence goes on along the minus strand of PVKS010011382.1, from coordinate 12,057 downwards.
TAAGACACCTTGTCTTACCCACATATTCTTGATCAGTGTCTGAGGCATTTTATTATTTTATTATTAAATCTGCAGTACCCTGAGGAGAAAACTGTAAGCTGTGCTTTCTGAAACTAAGTACAGTATTTAGGTTCTTGATAGCATTGTATTTAATCTCATAAAAGATTAAAAAGTAAATGGTAACAATCACATAAATCTTATCTCTAATTACATGCACACTTCCCTCTCTTCACCTCTCAATTTGGCTAAATAATCAAAGAAATCTTTGAAATGTACAGTGCCCAATAAAGGAAGGGTACTTTAGAGGGAATGGCATTTGCTATCAAAAACAAAATATGATAATTTAGTCCAAAATCGGCACAGTGAAAATAGCTGCTGGTTCTCATTACATCCATTTGGCAGTTCTGGGACAACCAACCAGTCATTCAATCAACCGTATTAATTTTCCGCTCAGGAGACTCAGGGAACAGAAACTCCTTGGTCTTTTTAACTTTATCACACCTAATGACTTGGGGGTGGGGGGGATTGGTTTCTGCCTCTCTGTTCTCTGACTTAATGGAAAAAAACACTAAGTTTATTTATTCACTCCTTTATGCCCTGTTTGTAGAGTGACAGTAACAGACAAGGCTGGGCTGGCTTTGAGCTTACAGGCTAGTGGACGTTTGCTGAGCACTCACCAGAGCCCTGCTCTCTACGGGGCGCCCTTGAAGCACTCACCCCGCAAGGCTCTAGTCCAGACTCTTCCCTCTAGCAAGCAGTCCTGTGAACTTGAGCAGTTCACCTACTTTCTTAAGACCTGCAAGACTGGATGAGTTCTTAAGACCCTTTAGACATCTAAAATATGATGATTCTCTAAAGAGAGCTCTCTGGCAGCTGTATTTCCGAATATGGGATCAGCCAAGATAAAGTTCTCTCCTTACACAGAATCCTCCTACAAGATGTAGAGGAGCCAGGAAGAGCTTTCCTAGCCATGCAGGAAATTGCACTCAGTGTTCCTTAGGTCCATTTTCTTCCCCACTCCAACTATTCCCTTCCTTAATTCCCAGCCACGTCCATTTCATAGATGGAAGAGCATGAGGAATCATGAGTCAAAATACTGAGCTCTAAAATGACAATGTATTGTACTGTGTATTTCAAAAAAAAAAGCAAAAAGAAAAGATTTCAAATGTTTTCACCACAAAGAAATGATAAATGTTGGCATAGATCTGCTTACTTTGATTTGAATATTACACAGTATGTACATATGTTGAACTTTCACATGGTACTCCACAAATATGCACATTTTTATGTCTCAAGTTAAAACATATTTTTTATTTTTTATTTTTTCAGGGCTGAGGACCAAACTCGGGGCCTTGCGCATGCTAGGCAAGCGCTCTGCCACTGAGCTAAGTCCCCAACCCCTAAAATATATTTTTTTAAATTATAAAAAAATAAAAAGAATACTAGAGTTCTGCCATCTGGTAGAGGGGCGTTGACTCCAGTCAGCTTGCATTGTGCACAGGGAAAGAATAGTAGATAATAGCATCATATAATCTCTTTAGAATATGTAAACCACATACTGGCAGCAACATTTCCTCTCTGTCACAATATTATACGTAGTCGACCGTGAAAGTATAATACAGTCAGAATCCAAATAAAACCCAGGATAACAATTTTACTTTCTGTTTCTTCTTTCTATATAGATCTGATAGTGGAATGTACTTAAGATTATAACTGCAGTAAGCAAATGACTGCTATTCCCCTAGTATAGTGATATGGGAGGAAGTAGAAGTTGAAATTGCCCAAGAAAAAATACAGTTTATATAGATGAATGAGATGAAATCAGTACCCAAAAAATGAATGAGCCTGATGATTTTTAAAGCAAATCTCCAAATTCTGATCTTTGATTCACCTTCCCATAATACTCTGAAAATGCATATTTAAGTTGTTCAAATTTCTAAAGATAATGTAAAATCAATATATTTTGACTTTTGGAATTGTGTTGTTTCAGTGTTAAAAATAAAGATTTTATCAGCTCATGATAAAGGTTCTCATGCTGAGGTCAATGTGAAGATTAAAAAAGTCTTAAAGTCTACAAAATTGAAGATTTTACGAGGGAAGCGAACATTATACCCAGAATCATGGACGAATAGAGGTTGCACTTGCCCCATCCTCAATCCTGGTGAGCCTTCGACCTTCCTATCTTAATACCTACCTTTGTCTCTGCTGATGTGCTGCTTGCCTTACATCATCTGAACCACAACAGAAATAAACTCAGCAAGGGCATCTCTCCTTTTCACCATCTGAATTCTGGGGTAGATCCAAATGGAATTCTTTGAACTGACATCAAAAAAATTATTTATCTTCCATGTGCTCTATAAAAGTAAAAATATTTAAAAATCCAGCAATATAATACTTTCTGTCCTAAAAGAGAAGTCTCAGATTGGTTCCAGGTGCCAGCCGCAGAGAAAGCACTTTTATGAATTTATCTGCCTTTAGCCCGTTATCTGAAAAGCTAGGTCCTGTTACATTAGAACCTGCTCCCAAAGGAAGCTCAAATGCACAAGTCCATCTGTGCAAATAATATTGAATTTTCATTTTTACTATTGCATGAGAAGCATCTGTTTCTCTTGGACAGAAAACAACTCTCAAGTTCTCACCGTGTTGTTTTTCATTAAATGATCATTCTGCTTTCAAATCAGAAACAGCAGGAAAAAGTTTTTAAATAGAGCTTTAGAAAAACTTGGAATGGAGGGAAATTTGATTTGAATGTTAAAATGTGTGGCAGAGGTAGAGATGAGCAGTAAGCACAGGAGTCTTGCCTTGCATGCTGCAAGTTTATATATATGCTTCATACGGTGTCAGAAGCTACTTATTTCTGTCTCCCTCATTAAATCTGAGGACAGGATTTAGGTTTTGATCATAGCATTTTCAGTACCTACTATTAGTACCCAAACAATAGTGACATAATATTCAGTAGGTTCTAGTAAAACAAACAATAACTCAAAAAAAGTTCTCTATTTCCCTGTTTATGTTGTCTTTTTTCCTGTTTATCTGTGTCTAATGGCACTGTTGAAACAGGTGCATGATTTATGTTCTGGATCTAATTCCTTCTTCATATATGCCAGGAACCCACAGTTACATTAATAAGTTTTTTGTGATCTTTGATTCATAAATTTGAAAGAAACAGATAAAACTGAGAAGAAAACTAGCAATAAAATATCACTTCAATCTAAACAATCTAAGCAGTGATCTAAAAACTTTCATTTTTTCAGAACTATTAATTAATTTCTCACACCCTTTTTACCCCATCAGTATTTTATCTAAATTCATTTAAATTTTTATGTATTTTATTCAGAAATTTATTTGTTGAACAATCAAACAAGCTTCTAATGAAATAATTTAATATATATATAAATTCTGAAAATTAATTTACCCCCAAGAGCCCCCCCCATTACCCACCCTTATCCCTCCCCCGGCTCCTTCCCAATACATCTCTACACGTGCCTTAGGTTGTACGATTACACTTTATCCAATTTAAAACATGATAATAGACCTCCTTTCTCAATGGCCAGGGCCTAGCTCCAACCTCCACAGATAAGAATTCATTTAAAATTTAATAAGAGAAAAGGGGGAAAGCATTTTCAATCTGGAAATATATATATATATAAAATTATATACTACATTATTTATTTATTTATTTATAACCAAAGGATAATTTGAAGTATTGAGAATCTTAGATTTTGAAAGCAGGATACAAAGAACCATTAATTAAGTTCTATATCCCAGTGATTTGTGCTGAGGGACTCTTCTTATAAGCACTTTTCTACTATCTTAGCAAAGGAAAAAAAAAAAAAGTCTGCTGGGCTTTTCAGTAAGACATTGAAACAAAAGCTTTGCTGGTGCAGCCACTGTCCAGGAAGTGCAGTGTACTTCCTAACCAGGTTTCTGCCAAACAGTCAAAGAATCAACTGAGTCCATCACAATTGAAAACACAAGCGCAATTATTCAAAGAATTCTTGAAAACATGTTTACTTGCTTTGAAGAAAAGGCTGGAACCTGCCAAAGCAAAACCAGACGCTCTTTCATTTTACTTTGTTTTTCCATTTTTACAAGTTCAATAGTTACAGCCAAAGAAAGCTTGATAAGAAAATTCTGAAGCCTTGCATGTTGACTTGCTTCCTTGGCTACTTTGAAAAGGAGCAATCTAATTAGATATTCCTGAAAATGCATTCCTTTTAATTCACTTGTATCTTCACTCATTCATCAATCATGTATTTTAGAACACCAAGACCAAAGTATATTTTCCTTATCTGTGCCCTAAACTTGTAGCAAAAAAAAAAGTTGCTGAAGCATAGAGATTTAAATGCAAGTGCTAATATGTAAAAGACAATATTTTTGAATGTTAATTTTTGGTACAATGCTGCTCCATAACATGGATTTATCAGTATTGTTTATATTAGTATAATTTACATTTGCACTTAAATGGTAAATTTCTATAATATTTTTTATAGTTTCAAAATAAAGTCATTTAAAATACTAGGCTTAGTCTTAGTATTGCATTTTTAAAAGAGGAATTTATTATTCTAGATATTAAACAATATCAAGATCATTACATTTTTAATTAGTCTGTTAATTAAATATTGGGACTCCTTCATGCAGAAGTTAAGGTTAAATTTAGAATGTAATTAGAATGTAAATTACTGGGGCTGGAGCAGTGGCTCCATGGTTACTTGCCCTGCATGCGCAAGTTCAAACCCCAGCACCCACGTACACAACTAAGTGTCAGAGCAACAAAAGCCATGTGAAAAACTCAATAAAAATTGATTCTCTCTCTCTTTCTCTCTCTCTCTCTGTCCTTCTTTCTTAAAAAAAAAAAAAAGAATGTAAATTACTGTATAATCCATTTTACACTGTGTTCTCCAGTATTACTATATCATTATTTAATGATATTGTATCATGCTAATTTTAAGTTTAGGATTGATTTTATTTAATAATTTTTTCTAGTTTTATTCTTGTTGAAGTGGTAAAATACATGTACACTGTAGAAATTTAGGGGAAATTTCTGAACTTCACATTTCTTACCCTCCCCCAAAGATTACCTCTGTTACTGTCATAGCACAAATCTTTCCACATCTTTCTCTACGTGTTTATAGATTGTATGTTTAACCAAAATGAAATAGTAAAATATGCTCAATCCTATAGCCTGCTTTATTCAGTTAATAATCTTTACCTATGGGCAGGAGCGGTGGCTCAGTGGTTATGGTGCTTGCCTGGCATGCACGAGTATGCGAGTTCAAACCCCAGCACCACATATACAATGATGATGTCTTGGAGCAATGAAAGCCACATGAAAAACTAAATAAAATTGATTCTCTCTCCTCTCTCTCTCTCTTTACATAAAAAAACTTTATCTATAATTTCAGTTTATTTTCATATTATCTAATATGAAAAATAAATTGGTAAATTCTGATATGAGATCAGACCATCTTCCTATTTCCCACAGTACAAAAATGTCCTTTGAAGCTGATTTGTCCTTGCCAAAATGAAATCTAGGGTCACACATTATTCCTGGCACATAATCACTGAGCAACATCCCCATCCCTTTTTATTTATTTATTTATTTCTGAGACAGTGTCCTGCTAAATTGCTGAGGCTGGATTTGAACTTGCAATCCTCCTGCCTCAGCCTCTCCAGTTGCTGGGATTACAGGAGTGTGCTACCACCACACCTGGCTCCACAGGTTATTTTCAGGATTAAAGAAGATGATACATGCTGAGCACTGAGCACACAATATATGCTTGCTAAATGTCAGCTACTGTTGTCTGTTACTATTTCAACTATGCATATACAAAACCATGAGCCATGAATATATGAGGCACATCTCCCCCTTCAATAAATGCTACCACTGCATCATTCCTACTTTGTTCTTTTAGGTTTGGAGTACCTTGTAGCTGGACATGAGGATGTAAGAACCGGAAAATTAGTGGTGAATATGAAAAGTTTTGTCCAGCGCTGGAAACCATCTCTTGGAAGAAAAGTCATGGATATTTTAAAAAAAGAGTGCAAGTAGCGATGAAGCTGTACAGCACACAGTGGCACTTCTCTGCGTACAAAACACAAACTTCGTGAAAAAGAGACCTCAGAAATGAACCTGGAATTTTTTTTTAAAGTGCCAAAATGTAGAAAAATGTTCATATGCATGGGCCTTGTCTAGCAGACATGTTCTGGGCCTGTGTTTAAAAACTTTTGTTTCATAAAGAGGAATGAAAACCCTTCTGGTTTCCGTTTTCTATGGACTGATTCTGAAAGTCTGATTCTCAAGGATATGTTAATAACGCAACGACATTTAGCAGTAACGTGTGAAGGGCAGGACTTTTAACAAGGACATCCCCAGCTTCAGGTGTGTTACTTACATGTAATGCTACTTAAAGCAATGAGATTTTAAGGGATCCCCAACCCTACTTACTATCGGGAAAGGTATTTCTTAAAAAGAGCCTTCCCCTGTGTGTAGTGTATGAACTTGGCTCTGTGGGATGTAAGTGGAACCTCTCCGTGTGTATATAGTATTTCCTTGTAAAAAGCACTTTACCAGCTACCGCTGCATTGTGAAAGTCTGGAGACTGCTATTCACAAGAAGAAAAGAAAAAGGGCTCGTAAGAAAAACCCACAGAAACAGAAGCACTGCCACCACACGTGGACAGAAGTGACCTACATAAAGAAGACATGCTACTTAACTCTGAACACTTGGAGAATCTACATGAAGACGCAGTCTGAAAGGAGAACACGTTTGAATGAAGTCTCAGCTTTGGGCTAGAGGTTAGATTCCAAGATACTGGCCATGATGAAACTTAAAAAAAAAAAAAAAAAAAAAAACCTAAACAGAAAGAGACTTTAAAATAAGAAGAAATGATTAAGTGTAGAAATCTGTTTGCGTAAAGGGGAAATGGACTTTTTAAATTTTAAAAAGTTCATTTATTTGCAATGCACTTGTATACACTTCAAAATTATTGTACACATTGAATTTGTTATATTTTCGTGTTTAGTATTTAAGCCTCAACATGAGTTTTACTCCTTGTCTTTATTAACAACATAGAGTTGATATATTTACTCATTTTTTTAACACAATGTATGTGATAGTTCACCAAATTACAGGTTTTCATTAGTTTTCATCTTCTACCCCTGCATAACCACTATACATACAGTTTCTTCTGTACTTGAAAATACTGAACACGAACCACAGTGCCATAAGATTAAATTCACATACTGAACATATCATTTTCCTGAGGTCCTGTGGACTTGCAAAAGATATATATATATTGCTTTGTTAATTTGTTTTTATATTTCATAAATGTAATAAAGGAATATGATCTCCTGATGTTTTGTCTCATTTCCTGATCAACTCTTTCAATGCTGCCAAAGATGAACTTCTCTTAATGAGGGAAGTTATATTTCATTCCTTAAATTAAGAAGATAAATTAAGCTGGGCACAGTGGCACACACTTATAATTCCAGTCACTCAGGAGACTTAGACAGGAGGATCACAAGTTTGAAGCCAGCCTCCGTAATTTAGCGAGATCCTGTCTCAAAATAAAAAATAAAAAGGGCTGCAGATGTGGCTCAGTGGTTAAGCATCCCTAGATTCACACCCTGGTACCAAAAAATAAATAAGGGCTAGGGTTAGAGCTTAGTTGTAAAGCACCCCTGGGAAGGAAGGAGGGAATGGAAGAAGAAAGGAGGGAAGGAAGGTGCCCAATATTTTTACCCTGTTACTTTGAGGTTTTGGAATAAAGTAGAAGCTAATTCAGATGAGTTTAATTTCTGGAGCCCTTAGGCATTAATTTTTCTCATGGGATGCATTGTAGTTTTCATATTATATTCATTTTTTAGCTAATCTTAAAAGTAATACAGAGGCTGGAGCGGTGGCTTGGCAGTTATGGTGCTTGCCTGGCATGTGCGAGTACTCAAGTTCAAACCCCAGCACCACGTATATAACAACGTTTCGGAGCAGCAAAGGCCACATGAAAAATTAAATGAAATTGATTCTCTCTTTCTCTATCACTGCCCCTCTCTTTAAGAAAAAGAAAAAGAAAAAGCTGTGCTAGCTGGAGCAGTGGCTCAGTGGTTTACAGAGCTTGCCTGGCATGCATGAGCACATGGGTTCAAACCCCAGCACCACATGCACAACTAGGTATCCAAGTAACGAAGGCCACATGAAAGACTGAATAAAAGTAATTCTATAATTTTTTTTCTCTCTCTCTCACTGTCCCTTGCTCTTAAAAAAAAAAAAGTAATATAAGTTCATTGTTGAAAATACAGAAGCAGCATAATGGTAAAAATACTTATATTCCAATCACTCTCCATTAATGGTTATTAGTATTTTAGTGTTTATGTATAAATTGTTTTCTAAGCATATATATACCTTTTATATAATTGAAATTATATTATGCATGCTCTTATGAGATATTTTTTCACCTGTAGCCTGACTCTCAGCTTCTTACCTATTCCTGTCTCATCCTGGAAGGTGGAATACTTATGTAGTTGGGTTACAATTTAGAAACAACTGTGGCTCAGAGGTTTTGGGGCTTGCCTGGCAAGCACAAGGACCCAGGTTCAAACCCCAGTACCATGTACACAACTAAGTGTTGGAGCAACTAAGGTCATGTGAAGAACTAAATAAAGTTGTTTCTCTCTTTCTGTCACTGTCCCTCTCTCTTTAAAAAAAAAAAAAAAACTTATCAGTAAGTATATCATACCAATAAATATATTTTAAATACATTAGATATAAAAATTTTCCACTTTAGGGGCTGGAGTGGTGGCTCAGTGGTTATGGCACTTGCCAGGCATGGGCAAGTACAAGAGTTCAAGCCTCAGCACCACATTACACAACCAAGTCTCAGAGCAACAAAAGTCATGTGAAAAACTAAATAAAAATTGATTCTCTCTGTCTCTCTCTCTCACTGTCCCCTCTTTCTTTAATAAAAAAAAAATTTCCACTTTGCTTTTTAAAATAACTATTGCCCTTTAAAAGGAAAAGTAGAAATGAAAACTATTTTTTTAAAAGTGGAAAGATGCCTATAAAACAAGAAATAGAAATCTTTCAGAACAATGCATATTAACCTCCAAACCAAATGCACATTTATTTTATATGTAGTGTTTTTAAAATTCTGATAGATTATAGCAGTATTTGTCCCTACAAAAGGAAAAAGTGGGGAGATTTTCCCTTTTTTTATTTCATATGCTTCTGTATTGCTTGACTTTCTTTCACTGATCATGTGCTAATTTTATGATTTCTTTTTTAAGAAAGAGAGAGAATTAATTTTACTTATTTTTCCATCTGGCCTTTGTTTCTCCAACACTTAGTGATGGGGTTTGAACCTGGGTCCTCCGTGCATGCCAAGCAAGTACTCCAACTGCTGAGCCACCGCTCCAACCCCTTTATAATTTATTTATTTATTTTAAAGTTAGAGGGATAGTGAGAGAGAGAGAGAATCAATTTTATTTAGTTTTTCATTAGGCTTTGTTGCTACAACACCTGAGTGTACCAACTCAGGTCCTTGCACATGCCAGGCAAGCGCCACCACTACTGAGCCAACTCTCCAGCCCATATAATTTATTTTTTAACAGTTAAAATTTAATCAATTGTTTTTAAAGTATATTCAAGGAAAATCATAATTAAAAAAGTTAAATTTAGGGGGCTGCAGAGGTGGCTTGGCTGTTAGGGCGCTTGCCCAGCATGCGCAAGTACTCAGGTTCAAACTCCAGCACCCACGTACACAACTAAGTGTCAGAGCAACAAAAGCCATGTGAAAGGCTCAATAAAAATTGATTCTCTCTGTCTCTCTATCTCTCTCTCTCTCTCTCTCTCACTGTCCTTCTCTCTTAAAAAAAAAAAAAGTTAAATTTAGTCTAATTTTCAAAATTAGTGAGACAATCATGTCTTCGCAGTCCAGTGGTAGTTTGGATCTTAGAAGTCCCCCAAAGGCCCTTGTGGGAAAAGCTTGGCTGCCTGCCTGTGGCACTATGGGAGGTGGCCGGAACCTTAAGGAGGTGAGGCCTAGTGTTAGGGAGTTAGGTCACAGGGTCACGCTCTTGAAGGAAATATGGGGACCCCAGCCCCTTTCTGTCTCCTTCTCTTTTCCTCATGGACACCATGCGGTGAGTAGCTTGGCTCTGCCACGCGCCCCCTCTATGATGTCCTGCCTCACCACAGACCCAAAAGTAACACAGCCAAAAAACCAAAAACCAAAACCTTTGAAAGCACGAGCCCAAAACAAACCGTTCCTGCTTTGTTTATCTCAGGTATCTGTCACAGCAACGGAAAGCTGAACTACACAAGTTCTGTGACTAGAATCATCATTTTTAAAATTTATAGCATCTTTATTCATAGTTGCCAAACATTAGAAGCAATAAAAATGTCCCTGCGTAAGTGGATGGATGTGTAAACTGATATATCCGGACAGCAGACCATCATTCAGCAGCGAAAGAAAGCAGCCATGAAGCCAAGAAGGACTTGGAAGGAATTTAAATGCACCTTACTGAGTGGAGGAATCCAGTCTGCAAAGATTGCTTACCGTAGGATTCTAACTAAGAGATGTGATAGAAAGGCCAGACTATGGAGACAGAAGAAAGATCAGTGTCTCCTTAGAGTTGCTCTTCCGAGCTCCTTTGCTGCAACATTCAAAAAGAAAAGATCGCTCTTATAATCATTGCTTTAATGTCTCCATTCCAAAACCCTCTTACAGCCCCTTCCGCTACAGTTTTAAATTTTCTATGAGCATGCTGTAACTTCCAAACTGGAAAAGAAAGGGAGGTGGGGCAGGGGGAGAAGCCACGTGCTCCCCATTTGTGAAAATAAACAGAGTGAGCTTGTGTCCTAGAGACCCTCTTCCATCCAGCGCTTCTATATGTATTTTATCCCCCTTAGCATCTTGCAAAATAACCACCTCAGTACCAAAGCAACAGAGTCAAATAAACTTCCATCTATGGCTTCATAGGAACCCAAACACTTCCTTCAAAAGCTGCTGGGAAAGTCTCGGCCGGCCCCGGGGAGCTCTCGCTGGGCTTTATTTCTCAGCAGATTAGTTGCATAATCCCCACATACCTAGCTGTGTGATGTGCCTGAGGTCAACACAGCGCGCCCTCTTCTTACATCATTCTCCCTGTAGAGGAATGTTACTAATATTTAACTTTTGATGCAATGGAAATTTTCAATAATAGGATAATCTTTTAATAGTGTCCACTACATGAGGTCAAATCTGTGGGGATGTGACCACAATTTAAAAAGCAGTATCCATCTGACTCTTTTAAACAGAGGGCAGGGCCTGGTATGGGTAAACATAGTTCTTTGGGACACTGTAAGTTCCTGTAAAACAAATCCTTTTCTGAGTGATCAGAAACCCAGCAACTTTGCAGGGTGGGAAAAGGGGCTGGCTTGACAATATCTCAGGCTGGCTGTCCCTTTGCCACTCTCCTGGAATGCCTGAAAACAAGAAGGGTGAGCACCACTTGGCTGTTTTGTCAGAGGCCTTGGGACTGAATTGCTTTTGTGTTCATTGAATGATAAGCAGTCCCCTAACCTAACCTTATCAAGGAGACAAAGCTACTCACAACTTATTTCCCACAGTTTGGAAGGAAAATATTTATGAACAACTTCCATTTTGCAAGGGAGATTGGTATGATAAAAATGGAATAGAAGCAAGGGTTGTGCCTTGCATGACTTGATGGTTTGTTCTTTAATCATTCTGAGAATGATTGGCCTGAAAATACTTTTTCAAACATGATATCCTGGTCCCTGTGTTCCTACACTTTCACCAATGCAATTTTAACATTTCTCTACCTTTTGAGCATTGGAAACTCTGTTTGAAACCTCCAGTATTTTAAATGACAATTTCTCAGATTTATAATTAATCCATTCACCTATGCTGAATAACTAAAAATGTAGGATGTTACTCAATGGGGAAAAAGAATATACTGGGCCAAACAGATATTTCTAACTCATGAGCTTGGATAGTCTAGTAGGAGAAAGTTTTAGTAAATGCTGAATCCATGTCTAGCTTCTCAGGACATAGCCAAGCC